>CAUYRT010024773.1:0-55917 GCA_963574885.1 Lepilemur ruficaudatus
TGAGACAGAGTCTCACTCTGTTGCCCAGGCTGTAGAGTGCCTTGGCATCAGCATAGCTCACAGCAACCTCAGACTCCTGGGCTCAAGTGATCCTTCTGCCTCAGCCTCCCAAGTAGCTGGGACTACAGGCATGCGCCACCACCCCCCGTTATTTTTTTTTCTATTTTTTTTTTTTTTTTTTTTTTTTAGTAAAGATGAGGTCTCACTCTTGCTCAGGCTGGTCTTGAACTCCTGAGCTCAAGTGATCCTCCTGCCTCGGCCTCCCAGAGTGCTGGGATTACAGGTGTGAGCCACTGCGCCCGGCTGTTTAGGACTTAGAGGTGGTAGCTGCACAACAATGTGAATATACTAAATGCCGCTGAACTGTACACTTTAAAATGTTAATTTTATATTTAATCCCCTCCAGCCTACACGCCCTTGGCCCTATATCCTACAAAACCTGGCCTCAGGTCCAGGTGACTGCCATCTGCACGGTGCAGCTTGAGTGAGACAGGCAGCCTCTCTGGGCCTCCAAGAGAATAAAGCAGCCCAGCCTCCCTCCACATGGGTATCTCAAGAATCAAACATGATTAACTGAGGCGAAAGTGCTCCGAGAGGCAGGACGCTCTGCTGACACGAGATGTTCACCCACAATGCAAGTCATGGGCTCAGAGGCGGAGAGTAGGCTGGTCTCCCCTATCGAACACCCCATTCTCTGCACCCCCAGCACAACGGAAGTACAACGCCGTGGGGGAAGAGGATGCTGTCCTCCTCCCTCCCTCCCAACTCAGGAGTCTCCCTGAAGCTATGACGCAGCCCCTTCCCACTCCACAGCCAGTCTTTCCCCTGTCCCCAGATTCTCATCTGCAACCACAAGATGCAGGCAGGAGCTGGAAACCCTGCAAAAGGAGAACCGCAAGGGACCGGCCAGAGTCATTAAAATCCCAGCCGGTTTCCAGATTGATTTTAGCCCTGCAGCCTCCGTCCAGTTCCACTCTAGTAGAAATCCAGACAGGCAGGGGAGAGTGGGATTCCAGGTAGACTTAGAGGCAGGAAAATACACACACATGTAAAGCACTTGCCACCGCAGGGCCCGGTGCTAAGTGCTTCACCTTGATGGCTCATTTCATTCTCACAACATATTATTGTTGTCCCCATTTTGCAGAGGAGAGAAAAACTGAGGCTAAAGAAAAAGTAAATTCACACAGGTAGTGAGTGACGGGTCAGGGTTTTAATGCTTGCAGCCTGACCTCCCCACACTGGGACGTCCCCTCTAACTGGATTGGGGAAATGCAGGAAAAACCCCAGCCCTCTCCTGCAGAGCCTCAGCCAGTGATAGCTACTTCCCGGATGAGAAGGGTGGCCCTGAAGCCAGCAACAACGCCAGCCCCACAGCCACGGGCCCTCCCGCCTCCTTGCAGCTCCCAATAGCCTGGACCTGCCAGCCCTCTAGGACTAAGGTATTTCCAGGGGAAATTCAGGTGAGTAGTCCTTTGCCCTCCCCCAGGGAAGATGAGAATCACACTTGGAGCCCCTGGCTTTCCTGCATGACCCACAGATTTTCCCAGGCGTGAATGAGAGGTTGGGGGGGGTCCCTAAACCCACAGCCCAAATAACAAAACAGAGCAAGAACAATGGAGGAGTACTCCACAAAAGGGCTAAGGAGTGAAATGCCAGAAGAGAAGCAGAGGCTAGAGACCACCTAGGGATGGAGGGGTTGGGACTGGCTGGGGCTGGGAGAAAATCTTGGTGGGCACCAACAGTCTCAGTCTCTTCCAGCACTAAAACCCCTTAACAAAGTGTCTCTGCTTTTGGGTCAAAACTGGCAAGTGGGCGTGGTGGCTCATACCTGTAATCCTAGCACTTTGGGAGGCCAAGGCAGGAGGATCACTTGAGGTCAGGAGTTCAAGACCAGCTCGAGCAACACAGCAAGATCTGCCTCTACAGAAAATAAAAAAAATTAGCTGGGCATGGTAGGGCACATCTGTAGTCCCAGCTACTCACGAGGCCAAGGCAGGAGGATCACGTGAGCCCAGGAGTTTGAGGCTGCGGTGAGCTGTGATAACATCACTGCACTCTAGCCTGGGTAATAGAGCTAGACCTTGTCTCAACAACAACAAAGCAGGCAAGTGAGTTGTGTATTATTTATTCACAGTTTGAATGATAAACTTCTCACTTTTCTTTCTTGCCTCAGCATCTTCCCCCAAAGCCCCCAAGTCCCTGTGGCCTTCTACTTTGGAGACACAAGACTGCTTTTGAGGTCTCTTTTCCCTTCCAACTCTTCCTTCTTCTCAATAGGCATTTGTTGGTCCTCATGTCAGTCAAACCCAGCTTGGGGCCCAGCCCCTCAGAGGGGTTCACTGCAGTACCTGCCAGTGACTTTGGAGAGATCCATAACTGGACTGAACTGCTCTACTTCTTCAACCACACGTTGTCTGAGTGCCAAGTGGAGCTCAGTGAGAGCACCAAGCGAGTGATCCTCTTTGTCCTCTACCTGGCCATGTTTGTGGTTGGGCTGGTGGAGAACCTCCTGGTGATATGCGTCAACTGGCATTGCTCAGGCCGGGCAGGGTTGCTGAACCTCTACATCCTCAACATGGCCATAGCGGACCTGTGTGTCGTCCTGTCTCTGCCTGTATGGATGCTGGAGGTCATGCTGGACTACACCTGGCTCTGGGGCAGCTTCTCCTGCCGCTTCACTCATTACTTCTACTTCGCCAACATGTACAGCAGCATCTTCTTCCTGGTGTGCCTCAGCGTGGACCGCTATGTCACCCTCACCAATGCCTTCCCCTCCTGGCAGCACCGCCAGCACCGAGTGCGGCAGGCCGTGTGCGCAGGCGTCTGGGTCCTCTCAGCCATCATCCCGCTACCAGAGGTGGTCCACATCCAGCTGGTGGAGGGCTCGGAGCCCATGTGCCTCTTCATGGCACCCTTTGAAACGTACAGCACATGGGCCCTGGCGGTGGCCCTGTCCACCACCATCCTGGGCTTCCTGCTGCCCTTCCCTCTCATTGTCATCTTCAATGTGCTGACAGCCTGCCGGCTTCGGCGGCCGGGACAGCCCGAGGGCCGGCGCCACTGCCTGCTAGTGTGTGCCTACGTAGTCGTCTTTGTCATCTGCTGGCTGCCCTACCATGTGACCCTGCTGCTGCTCACACTGCACGGGACCCACGTCTCCCTCCACTGCCACCTGGCCCACCTGCTCTACTTCTTCTACGACGTCATCGACTGCTTCTCCATGCTGCACTGTGTCGTCAATCCCATCCTCTACAACTTTCTCAGCCCGAGTTTCCAGGGTCGGCTGCTGAGCGCTGTGGTCCGTTATCTTCCCAAAGACCAGGCCAGGGCAGGCGCACGCGCTTCCTCTTCCTCCTCTTCCACCCAGCATTCCATCATCATCACCAAGGAGGGCCCCCAGCCCAGCACAGGCCCCCAGCCCGACCCAGGCCTGAACTTCCAGGCATCCTCTTTGCCTCCAAATACCTTACCAACCTCTACTCCGCAACCTCTTGTATCCAGCTGAGGTAGATTCCAGGCTCCATCAGTGAAGTAAAAGGCTGCAGGTGTAGGTGAGAGATTTGGGGGACAGCGGGGAAGAGGGTCAATTTTGAACAGATCTTAAAATACTGAGATGGGCAGAGGGAGAAGGGGCAGGGAGGGATAAGAACAGGCCCTTGGTGTTGTACTGTCTGTCGGGTCCTTGTGTCTAAGGGAGCCCTGCAGAAAAAAAGGTGAAATAAATAATAGAGACAGCCATGACTCTGGATCTTTGAAAAATCTGTACTCTGGCTGGGATTGGGAAGGGAGCTCAGGCTAAAGAGTTGCTGGCAAAGGAAACTAGATGCACTCATTTCGCAAATCACCCTGGCCGGAAAGAGTGAGCTCCACAGGAACCTCACAAAACTTTCCTTTTGTGTTTGTGTGCTTGTTGATCTTCCAGATCACTGTGCAGGTTGTGGGAACAAGAGGCCAGAGGCCAAGGAACCAGGAGGCCTCAGCAGGACATTCCCTAGCTGTGCGTCCTCAGTGCTATGATAAGTGGAGGGGTGGTGACAGGTCTGAGACAGGCACCCTGCAGCTGGGTAGGCAGGATGGCCTCTCCACCCATGGTCGTCCAGGAAACACAGATCCATTTCCTTGCCAATACCTTCCCCTCCCCCTCGGCCATCCTGCTCCCCTTCCCCCAGAGCAGAGGAGTTGTCCCAGTCAATGCTCCTCCTAGCTGACCTCCTCCCAGCTTCGAGCGTCAGATCTAGGACACGTCAGACTTATTCTAGGGAGACGCAGAGCTATCAGAAAGCCTGCCTCGCCCCCCTCGCTCCCTCTCCCTCCAGATCATAGGAAAATATCAGGGGACATCCATTCTGGGAGCAGACCTTGGGACAGCCAGCAACAGATGCTGACAGAGGTTTTAACCTTGACCTTTGTCCTCTGCATGGGACGGGAAGGGCCAAAGTGGAAATTGCCCAATTCTGTCACAGGACAGAGCCCTGACACTGTCATAGGTCAGTTCTCCCTAGCCAAGTCTTTTCATAAGCAATTTATGTTTATTAACACTTGTTCCACAGATAGGAAAAGTCTTCTTGCTAACAAGCAGGCCTTCTGGAAAAGGATCATTTATCAGTTTGGGAAACTAGCACCGTGTCCATGAACTCTGAAGTGAAAGTCTAAGAACAGGTTCTAGTTTCCACCTTCCACTTCCATATCCTTGGTCTCTTAATCCTGCTTGTGGAGAGTGAGGGGACTGTGGATGTAATCACTGACATCCTCTTCACCACCTCCTGTCCCACTCAAGTCCTCAGCATGTCCGGTTGTTTAACTTGGAATAACCATTTGCTTACCTGGACATGGTCTCCTCTACTTTCAGAAATCAGAACCTTTACTCACCAGGTGCACTGAATATGTGCTCCAATTGTGTGCACACCTCTGGCTTGTCAGGAGTGTGGAGCAAAACCTCCATCTACCACTCGCCTGCACACTGGGCCCAAACCTGAAAGAGTCTGAAGCTATAAACAGCTGCTCAGGGGCACAGAGCTGAAGGCTTTTTGAACCAGGAGTCTGGGTTGTGGCTTGGGGATTATAGTAAGGGATTAACCTAACAAAGCAGAAATCAGATTAAAAAGACTTTCTTCTCTTCTCTTGTCCCAACATAAAAACCAAGCCTGTATCACTGACTTGGGCCACAGAAGTTTTCTGCAAGAAACCAAATTTTACATCTCTGTCACATCCCAGGTCACCTCAGAGGCCACTTTCCCAAGATTAATTATCACCCTAGCAGGATGAATACTTCCTTTCCACCCATGGAAGGGAAGAGTGGGAAATGGCTATGCTGACCCAAGGTTGTTGGGCTCAGCATCTGCTGAGCTTTGATGGGGCCCACCCTGGGCGATGTGCTGGGACCAAAGGGACCACATCATCCCCTAACTTCTAGGAGTCCGTCTCCTCTGTGGCAACACATGTACCAACCTCATGAAATTATGCCAAACCTTTGCCTCCTCCCTAATTGAATCTTCCTCTCCTCTTACTTTCCTTCTGCTGCTCTCCACTCAAAGACATGCTGCGTCACAGTGAACTAAATGCACTGCCAAGACAAATTGTAGCCAAAGTCTCACTGAGTAACATCAGTCCAACTAGACATCAGCAGAGTGCGACCACTCTCTCTGGGCTGACGGAGATGCTCTCAATCTGAAAAGGTTGAGTCTTTGACCTAACTTCCCACTAAACACAAGTCAACAAGTTAATGCTGGGGAATTCCAGCTACAGGAAAGGAAAATGTGCTACCTGAAAGATCTGTGGCATCTGCTGGGCAGAAATGTGCTACTGAAAGGGTGATGAGCCCAGATATTTTGAGCTCCAGGTGTGAGCACATTCACAGTAAACAGGAAAAGAACTCCCTTTCAAATTTTTTTTTTATTCTAAATAAAAACCACACTTTGTGCTGAACAATGGAATATAAAAGAATCAGATGTACAACGATTTTAGACATCTACTATTTGGGAGAAAAAGTTTACAAAATATACAAAACTTTACAGCAATAGATAGTAAACACTTAAATATCAGGCGGTCAGTACTTATTAATTTAATGGAAGAAGTCAGACATCAACAACTCTTCTCTGTTTCATAAGAGACTTTAGCTATGGGGGGGGCAGGTGGGTTGGACAGGGGAAGGGTTTCAAAGAAACATCAAAATCAAAACAGCTTCATTTTCATTCTGATGTTAAGTTTATGATGCATAATCACATTCAAACCAATGCTGTGTGCCCTGCTTCCTGACTCATTTGTGCAGGACTCAGGGAAAAGGACATGTGGGACTCCCGGATGGGCACAGACTGTGCCACGTAGCCCACTCCCATGCCAACAAATTCAGTGTCCATCTATAAGGGGGTTTAAATTCGCTTTGGAAGTTGAGTAGTCTGGGGTCTGGGGAATAGCGTATAGCAGGAAGCCAGAAGAGGAAAATTTATCAGTAGCAAAAACCTGACTGTGAAAAAGATATTTAAGCCCAAAGGTTTGTCCTGAAGACAAAGGGGTACTAATAGAATAGAAGGAAGTCAAAAGAACTTTTACCCATCCCCTGGTTCTTATGGGTCACCTGGCCCAACCCCGACCCCACCTCCTTTCTTCCAAACTAGCCTTGAACTGTAGGGACTCCATGGAGTCTTAAAATTCAGGACCAAATACAAAGGTTGCGGCATCAGTGAGTCACCAACGGGTCACCAGAGTGCCAGGATATTGATCTACTCCTCCAGCCATAAGCAGCCTCTGCTATTTACCCTCAGCGTGCCATACAACCATTTCCCCTTAGGATACATGTTGGGAATAGCCCCATATTTGGTTTAATGCTCTATGATCGCCATCTTGAAATTCTTAAGAATATGTGAACAGGGCTCCGCAAATGACACTGCTGGTCCTGAGTACAGAACAAGAAAAAGGGAAAAAGGGAGAAGAGAGGACATTCAAGAGTCAAACAGAACTTCAGAACAATACAGGAGACAGTACTAAACTGGGCTCCAGGAAAGAGGGGGTAACAAAATCAAATGAACAGAAGGTCAAAAAAATTAAAACTGCAAAATAAAACGAATACCTTCCCCAGGTACGCTAGACTGCCCTTTGCCACAATACAGTGTTTCAAGTAAAACAACTCAGAAAAGGGTGAGCTAGAGGGAGAGGCAGCAAACATGAGTTCAGAGAGGAGTTTATCAGGTATGCACATGACGGACAACCAGAGGGACAGGGCTGGGTCAATGAGCCTCATGAGCTACTGATCCTGTGACATATTTGACGGGGACCAACTGGACCACCCAGATCAACCACAGCTTCAGGAGATCAGGGATGCAGGTTTTTGTTTAGTGTTTCAAGGGCAAAGTTTCAGGGATCTGCTTTTTGGTTTACTGGCAAAAAGGGAAAACTTCACAGTTTCAAGTTAAGTATACAGACACCCAGCATCTATGATGCCCTCTGTTAAGGAAAAGGGTTTCTCCAGCATATTTACATGCTCTCAGCTACCTGGCTAGGTTCCAGAAATTACCACCTCTCTCAAACTAGCCATTCAAAAATCAGTTCTCACAAACAGTCCGGGAGGGAACATTCATGCTTGAAAAGCTTAGCAGTTACTTGATTGTAGTCTATTACACATTTCTTTCTCAAATTTCTAACGGTCAGTGTAAGGAAGGGAGAAGCCAGTCAGTAATGAAAGGTCTCAACACTGCTTTCCTGATAAGGATGTCCCAAAGGGACATGAACAAGTTGGATTTAGATGGTCAAAGGGGGGCCTTTAAACTGGCCACTGTGCAAGTCCCTTTATCTAACAGTCACCTCTCCAGACAGGCAAGCCATGCACTCCAACTCTGAGAATTTATCAGTCTAGGGCTTGGGAGAGAGGCAGCATGTCCAACGGGGATGGAGCTTTGGTTTGCCTGTGTGTCTTAATATAGACAAGGACAGGAAGCTTCCCAAGTGTAGGATGAGAAACTGTGCAAAAATGTCCTTCAAATGACTTGTCCCCCTCAACCCAGTCTCTAATCTACTCCAGGATGGAAGGCGGACGGAAGGCCTGGAAATTGAACTGGCCCCAACTTTCTAGAACTTATACCTATTGCCTAAAGGGTTCCCTGGGTTTATTATGCTAGAGCTATCTGGAGAAGAAATGAATTTGCTCATTTAAAAGGTTTGACCTGTGTTCCCCTAGTTATCCCGTTCCCCAAATCTCTACCCAGGACTGTCCTCTGGAATATGGCTACTTGCTGGGGAGAAACTCATTTTCCTCAAGTCTTTTATCCAAAAGAGATGCTAGGTAATATGTATACAAAAACAAAAAAATAAATATTTAATGTCCAAGGCGGCTTTGTGAGTTAATTAAAACCACTTGCTTGTGAAACAGCCCGGGATGCTGCTGAGTCTCACCAGGAGTAGCATCAGGGCTGAGGCCAGGGAGTCCCAGAGTTCCCCTGAGCAGGGTGAGGTAGTATGAGTTACTGAGGTGCCACCTTCTGATTATGTGAGTTCAAGAGCCCTCTCCCTCAAGCCTTCTTTGAGCAAGACCCCTCAGAAAACCAACGAAGAATGGAGCCGATTGGCCCTGTAGACTGGGCAGACCCATTCCCCAGCCACCTAGGGAGGGCCTGAACCAGCTGCCATCCAACAGCGCCCCCTGGAGGTGATGCAAGGACAGACCAGGACAAATTCCAGCAGGTCAGAGGTGAGCTGCCGAAGCTCCCACACTGTCAGCACAAAGTAAACAGGTTACCCAACTGGGACAGAGACAGAATGCACACCCTGCTACACACCACCAGTTACGCAGGTCCCTTTAATCCTGAAGGGCTTGCAGTCCACCACGCCACCACTTCATGGAGTCTTCTCATCTACTCTAAGGGCCAAACTCTTCTGGGTGGGAGACTAGATATAAATTAAGGCAAGGCTGCTGCTGTCAGAGACATCCCCACCTCTCCACCAGGAAACTCAAGGCCAAGGGAGGTGGCCAAAATGACAGGTGACAATATCAAAGTGGTTCCCTGTCCTCTTTGCCCCACAGGGAAGGCCTGACATCCTGGGCTACCATTCCATAATTTTCTTTGGAAATGAGAAAGAGAAACCTCTTTTCCTGTCCATCCAGGTTGCCACTTCTGGCAACACTGCAGGACACCCCTTCTGGCTGGCAAGTACTAATCCCAAAGCTTTCTAAACTAAATAGAAAGCTCTGTCCCAGTTCAGATCTAGCGGCCAAAAGATTTTCATCATCCAATCAGCAGACTAGGGCCGTAGGGCAAGCAGGCACCTCCATCCCTGACACCTTTCCCCTGCCAAGGGCTGGCACTGGGACCTGAGGTGAGCTGCCCTGCTGACTGGTCTTTTCTGGAGGACCACACTCCCAAAATCTTTCTCACAGTTGGTTGTCCCAGTTGGTGGCCTGGCAGTAATACCCACAGTGAAAATCTCTCTTCACCTCCTCTATTCAGTGAGGCTGTTGGTTGGATTCTTAGCAGCATAAAACCTAGCAGTAAACTAAAACTACAGAGGCTGGGGAAAGGGATCTAGTTGACACCAACTGCTTGCCTAGATCCCAAAACCAGCCTCAAAAGAATCAAAAAAACAGCCCTCTGTGGGCAAGAACAGGTATGGAGGTAAATGCAATAGGGCTGTTGCTTCTCAAAAAAAGTAACAGCTTATGTGCTATTTCTTCGTTTTTCTTCTTTAAACACAACACAAAACAGAATTCCTAGCAAGGCAAAACTGTAACTTCAGCTGGGGAGAGACCAACAGCCATTAGAAAATCAATGTCCTGGCGGCTACTGGGAGCCCCCCTGGCTCTGTGGGGACCCAGTCAGCTGTCCGGGTTCTTTTCTGCCTCTTTGGAATGGATAATGTACATGAAGGTCTGCTCGATGGTGAAGTCGGGCGGGAGACTGCCTTTGTGCACACCGACATGCTTGCTCATGAGGTTAAGGGTGGAACTATAGTGGCCACAGACCGTGCAGCGGTACATAAGGGCCCCCGAGTGCGTCTTGAGATGGCACTTGATGGTCGAGCGGCCTCGGAAAAACTTGTGGCACACCTTACACTGGTACGGCTTCTCACCTGTGTGGATCCGCCGGTGGTAGTTGAACTCGCTTGTGTGGGCAAATCTTTTGCCACAGACCTTGCAGCTATACTTGCTGTTCCCAGGCTGGCCCTGCAGAGCCAGCTCCTCACTCAGAAACTCTTCTGCTGGCAGCTTCCGCTTCTGGAGAGTTGGGTGCTGTAGCCCAAAACCAGGCCGCACCTCAAGGCCACTGTTGCATTTGTGCTGGCTGACGTGGTAGCGATAGGCAGCCTCTGACTTGAAGCTCTGGCTGCACAAGTGGCAATGGAAGAGGGCGTCTTCCAGACTTTGGTGCACAGCCATGTGCTTCTCTAGAAGATGCCAGTCCACAAAGCTGTTGGCACAGACGGAGCAGGAGAAGACTGAAATGCCGAGATGGGAGAGTGTATGCCACATGAGGCTGCAGAGGTTGAGGTGACGCTGGTCACAGATGCTGCAGGCCTGGCCCTTCAAGTTTAGATGATCGAGGATGTGGCCCCGGACCACATGGAAATCTTTGGCCAGTGCTTTTCCACAGGCAGCACATTTCAACTCTGGGGAGGCTGCCCCTGAAAACAGACCCAGCTTCCCAGGCAGGGGATCGTTGGGGTGGACAATGATGTTGTTCTCAAATATTCCATCCCGTCGGTGTAGGGTCAGCTGCCACTGGGTAAAAAACTTAGTTTCACACATGTCGCAGGAGAAGAGAAAAATACCAATGTGGGACAAGACGTGGGTCACCCGGGAGTTTCGGTCCTGGAAGTGGGTCTCACAGACTTTGCAGTTGCCTGTCAGCAGGTCCACGTGGTCCCGAGCATGCTGCCGGATCAATTGAATGTTGGGCTCTAGAACTTTCTTGCACACCTGGCAGGGCATGGCCTTATTCTCCCGACTGTCATTCTCTCCAAAAGTCAGCTCATCCTCACTGTCATCACTCAGCTCAATCACCTCCTCAGCTGTGCCTATCTCCTCAGTTGGGTCTTCAAATTGCAAGTCATCATCCCCTAGGTCCTCCAGCTGGAGCTCATCCATCTGCCCAAAGCCGGGATCTTTGGGGTGGTCGCTATTGCTCAGACAGGAGTTGGTCCCAGTGGTAATGTCTATTGCATTGTCAGGGGTGAAGAAGCTGTTTTTATTGAAGTCTCCATTGCTTTGAACTTTATATGGCTGGCAGGAGCTGGTGCTGGTCTGGATGCCCATGCTGATAGTGCCTAGGACTGGCTGGGTCACCACACTAGGAATGGATATGAAAGGAGTAGGGGTGTCATGGTCTTCTGTCTTTGGTGGCAGAGGTGGCTGTGGCAGAGGCAGGCTATGGTTAGTGTCACTGGCAATATTTCTCTCTTCCTCTTTATAGCTCCCTCCGGCATCACTGGGCAACACATAGTTTCTGTCAGAACCAAAGTTCTCCCCACCACTCCGGAGTTCTCCAAGGGGATGGGCAGATTCTGCTGAAGGACCACTCAGGGTACCAGAGTGGCTCTCACTCGTGCTGGTCAGGGGCTTGGCCACAGCAGTGCTCTCCAGGTCAGGAAAGGTAGAGTGACAGGCCTGGAGGAGGTCCTCCATACCCAGACGCTCAGCCACCTCGTAGATGACTCCAACATTGATCAGGTCAGTGAAGAGCTCTGACGTATAGACAAAGCTCAGAATCTTCTCAAAGTTAGCAGGGGTGATGAAGTCCACCACATAGGTCCTGGCAGCATCAAGCCCAGTATTCAGGAAGAGGTTCTGGAAGTAGCCAGCCGCACAGGCCAGCACAGCCTTGTGGGCTGGGAAGGAGCGGCTCCCTACCACGATGGTGACGTCACACATGGTCTCTGAGAGCCGACACTTGTTGAGTTCCTTCAGCAGGTTGTTGGGATGGTTGGTGCTTTGCAGTTTGATCCTCATGCCCATCTTAGCAGCTCCTATGAAGTTACCTCCTTCTTAGCACAGTTAATCTGTGGACAGCAAAAGAAAATGATGGATGGCTAAACACATCCCTGCAAGAGAGGGGCTCTGCAGGAGAAAATACCACTGTTCTGAACGCTTCCAAGCCCCCAGTAGGGAGCAGGACTAAATGGACATGGAGAGCTGCTCCACTCTGGTGGAGGCAAGGACAACACTAATGATGACACAACGACATCTCTCCCTGCATATATCCAAATACGGAGTCATCGTGACAAAACCCAAAAGGACTGAAAATAATCTGACAGCTTGGTCTTAAGAGCCGGTAAGAGTTTGCAGGGCTGGTTGGACAGAAGCTAGTGCCCAGAGCCCAGCCACAGGCACTTCCTTCAGACACAGTCTTATTCTTCAGTACCAGAGCAACTGGCTCAGATTTTTCTTATATTAATTTCCTCCTAAATATAAGCTTTCCTATCTCATTGAGGATATTCTCTTCCTTCACAATGCCAAATGCCATATGCGTATTTGAACACAGTTATCAGAGCTCCATTAGCTACTGAGGAAAAGATAAGGGCACTCGATCTTTTAGGTTTCTGTCACTGCTGTGTCCTCTCAGCCCCTAAATAAATCTCCCTTTCTTGCATTCCCATCTCTCTCTACTTACACTACATGCCTGCTCTCTGGCCTTTCTATAACCCAGCCACCCCGATACTGCTCTAACACATTCCCTGTATTCTGTGGATGAAGTTACAACACTAACAACCGAAAGAAGTAAAGCAAAGTGGAACACAACTGGTAGTATTTAATATTATTTAAATATATTTTATTCCTTTTTACCACCCTTTTCAGGGTTTATGCTTATGTTGACCCTGTATTAACATATTTACTTGATGCCGTAAGACATCAAATTGTATAGGTAAGAGTCCTAGAGGCTTGTTCAATACCACTTTCCCTTTTCTGCTGCACGCCTGAGGAAGAAGAGCTGGATGCATTCTTGTTCAGTCTCAGACTCTCCCTGAGCAACACAGCCCCTTTCTCCATCTCTAGAATCTCCAGATTCTAGCAACAACTCCCAACTTTTTCTGGGGCCCAGGAAGCTTCTGAGTATGGTCGGGTACCAGCCAAGCATCTCCCGGGCCCCAGTGGCCACCCATCAACGGTCGGCGGGTCGGGGCACTGGGCAGCCTGAGCTGGGGGCGGGAAGGGTCGGAACTTCCGAGGACACCCCAACAACCCGATGGCGCCGCGTTCCCCACTCTGGAGAGCCGAATCCAGGAGGGAAGGGCGTTGGGGGCACCAAGCGCCGCGGTCCCTCTACAAACAGCGCGGGGTTCACCCGGGGGACCTGGGCGGGGGCGCGGGGCTGGATAGGGGGCCTCGGGAGGGGCGGCGGGGCCGGCCGGGCTCGGCGCGCGGGCGGGGAGGACGGTCCGGCCGAGAGGAGCGGGCAGGAGGGAGCCTGCGAGAGCGAGAGAAACCGGGCTGGGGCAGCCCTCGGCCCGGCCGCGCTTACCCGGCTCCGCGGGGCCCCGAGCACCATCGCCGCCGCCGCCTCACACAAAGGCCCCGGCCCTCTGTGCCCGGCCCGACGAGGAGGCGGCGCCGCCGGCCGCGGCCAGACTCTCCATCCGCCGCGCGGCTCGCCGCGCCGGCCCGGGCCGCCCCGGCCACCCGGCCCGCAGCGCCCCCCGCCGTCCCGGAGGAGGCAGCGCCCCCCGCCGCAGCGCCCCCCGCCGCCCGGGAGGAGACAGCGCCCCCCGATGGCGGGGCCCGGTGCGAGGCCCCGCGGAGCCCAGCTGGTGCGTCCCGGCCCCGCGTCTGGCTTTTGCCAAGCGCTGATCCGCGTGCGGAGGACCACTCCCTCCGCGCCCTGGGGCCTGAAGAGTGGAAACGCCTCTCCGGACTGTCACCACCTCCCATGTTCTGCGCTCACAATTCCAAAAGCTTCTCCTCAGAAAGTCTGCTGTTGTAGTTTTACAAAAAGTTGTAAGATTATTTAATTAATGAGCTTCCTGAAGGCAGGGATCTGTGACTTTGCACACGACTGTATCTCCACTCTTACCACACTTCCTGGCACAGATGATAAGAGCTTAATAAAGCCCGTTTGAATGAATGAATGACGGAGCACTTGAGGCTAGACCAGTAGAAGCCTTCTGAGAATCCACCGCTGTCCCTCCTTCCACCTAGACGGTGAAATAAAGGAAGTCACAGGATCCACTGTACTTTGGCACCTCAGGCCTGGTTCCTGAAGCCTGTCCTCTCAACTCTTTCTAGAACTTGATCACTCTGCCTCCCCACCTTTCTCCCAATTCATCTTTTCAAATGCTCCTGCCCAAGAATTGTCATCAAACCCAAACTACCTATCCTGCCTGCCTCCACCCCAGCCCAAAGACATTATAAGTCTTGGTCACCCCACTCTCCCTCCTTACTACAGAGGCAGCCCTCAGGCTCCAAAACCCTTCAGTTTCACCCTGTCTCCCATCCCATCCCATCCCATCCCATCCCCTGCCTGACAATAGCAGCAACCAAGCACAAATCCTCAGGACAGGCACATGGTAGGGTTCAGTCCTTCCTTGATGGATAAATGGGAAGGAGGAGACATACAAGATATTGCCAGCTGATATAAGCCAGTTTGACCACTCAGCAATTGTCAGTTCTCTTGATGAATTGGGGAGATTGTGTGCCCTTCTTTCCACAATCTTACTAACTGGTGGCAGATTATACTGGAAGAAAGCACTATACCAAATGCTGCCAAATATGTAACATTTATTAGCTAAAAGACACAAAAAAACAGCCATAGAACCTGTTCTTATAGTTTGGGGGCAAGGAATCTCACTTTGCCATCTAGTGAAAGGGTCACTTGGAGGCTGATACAATGTTCCCATGGCAGGCCCAGCTGCCACAGCTGGGCAAGGTGACCAAGTCCCCCTGAAGTGGCACATCACACAGCCAGCAGGCTCCAGATCTCCAGCATGACTCTAGAGACATGAGACTTCAGGGCTTGCAAGTTCAATCTTTCTAACCAGCTGCCTCAGCCATCTGTGAGGTGTTGAACCAGTAAAATTCACATGCTAACAAACCACCCAGAAGATGTAGATGAAAGTTTACACTGTTTATACTGAAATCTTATTAAAGTAAATCGCCACACAGGCACAATCACACACATATGCAAAGCTGAATGGAGAAGAAAGGGCCAGGAATTTAGCTGAGGTCTTGTTGACCAGGTCTCCTTAGGCACCAACCTCTTAATAACAGGAAGGGGAGGATCAGCAGCCCTTCACACATTCTCCAAGTACAAAAACAGGAATCTGATTTAAAATTTGTCTTCATTTTCCCTGGAGTCCCTAGTACTGCAATATTTGTCAGTCCCACCAGAGAGCAACCTTTCTGCATTTATGCTCTTCCTTGGCAAAGCAACTGTCTCATCTCAGCATATATGCCTGACTCCTTCCCACCAAGTCTGAGCAGAACCAACTCTTGAAGGTTTCATTACCCAAAGAAATTCCCCAGACTCTGTAAAATGTCACCACTTTTAAACCCCGTAGATAAACAATTCTGAAAGGTCAAAGAGATGACTCACTGGAGGAAGGCTGTAGGATCTGGGGTGGGGGCATTCTTTGACCTCTGGCTATAAAGCTGACACCAGTGATGCTGGGGCAAGCTCTCCCTCTTTCCCTGTCCGCCACTGAACAGCTGTCAGTCCAAAGTGGCCCCAGTCAGGTTTGGGCAAGATAGAACTTTCACTGGAATGCAAGAATTGCAGGAAGTTGCCTTTGGCTCTATGGCCCTGTCCTCACACTGCCTTGGGAAATCTGAATATCAACTTTGTGTCAGTAAAATTGAGGGGCATAACAACATCCCCTGCAATAGGCTAAGATAGGGAGCCTGAGGATTTCCCAGGCTGTTCCATTAGGGTACAGAACCCGCCCTGGGGTCAGTAGGCTGTGCTGGTTGGCATCTCAGAATAAGAGAAACCACACAGACCACATTTAAGTGCCTTACACATTCTGTGAACTGCTAGACCAGAGCTGCAGGGGCTGGTGACAGGCACCTTATAGAGGAGTCTGAAATAAATCTCCCTTTATAATAACTGAGGCAGCAAGTTAATGCTGAGGATATCTGCTCCTCTCTTTCTTGGCCTCTGCAGTAACTTCCCTGTCCACCCCTAATCCTAGCTGGATCAGTTCTGTTTGCTTGTCTGCAGCCCTGCTAGATTGTAAATACTGTGTATAGGTCACCATCTCATCTTCAGGATCTGTCACAGAACCCATTCTCGGAGACAGAAAAACAGTACAGTGTTATAGATTCATTCTCCTCTGTGGCTGGATCTTTGCACAGACCTGATCCCCACCTCCCTCTCTAATTAAATAAGGTCAGATGCAGGGACTGATGTCTACCAGGCCCATTCTAGTAATACAGACAAGCTATTCAGAATATCTTGTTTTTTCTTTATCTGAAGCTACTCCGTAAAAATCTTTGAGTGTTAGAAACCACCTTCCAAATTCATTTATATGTTCTTTTAATCACTAAAAATCTAATACTAATTGTGCAAAGCACTGTGTAAAGCATTATTAAGGAAATAGATATGTGTATAAAATAAAGATACTTCCATTTAAATATGATATGTGTGTATCACGTGTGTGTATTTACATATGATGTAGCTGAATAGTCAAGAAAAAGAAAAACCTACTAGCCAAATAAGCAAACAGATATATCACATCACTCATGTAAAAATCCTTTATTGTTGAGGAGTAGAGAGAGACATTGTATTTTTAATGTAGGACACTATAGACACTCTACAGGAATCTATAGACGATGTCCAGTGGGATTGGGGATATTCATTACACTGTTTCTATGCCAGGGTAGGGTAGAAGAGATGGGGAAGGAGTCACAGCACAAGAATGTTAAAATAATGGGGAAGAGAATGGGAAATAGGAGAGCATGCATTTGGGGATTGGGACAGGGAGACAGTGTCTTCATGAGGCAGTCCAAGGATCCAGATGTGAAGTGCTGAGGACCAAGAAATTCCTGAAATTATATCTCATGTCCTGTAAAACTCCCACTGACCACCCACAGGGGAGCTGGGGAAAAGAGGCAGGGTATCTGTAAGGAAGGAGAGAGAACACGGGAGTCTTAACCCTCAGCTTTCCCTATCGCCTTTGAGCTAGAGGACTGAACTCTCCTAGCAGCAGGGGCTTGCACCTTTCCAGCTGTATTTATCATGCTAGTCTACACACATGTGTGCATGGCCTGTGGGGCCCCTGCTACCCTAGCACCCCAGGAGCCAGGCATACACACTGTCTTACCAGTACCTCCTCTTCCTAGAAATCTCCCAGAGGAAGGACAGGCCCAGGGATCACTTCCTTTTTTAGCAGTTTCACATGAATGAAATAAGATGACACAATGATCTGTGTTGATCTATCTCACCTAATCTCCTTTAAATGCCAGCACCCAGGAACCTTATGTCCTGTTCTGCCTGGCACCTAACAGGTTGAGAATGCTCCATGAGTGGTGAGATTATGAAAGCTGCAATTATGGGCCCGGTCCCTCTGAAAGAGCCTTAACTCACAAGCAAGCATTAAAAGTAGATTTCTACAATGCACTTGTTTTTGCCATTTGTATAAAATACTATGGCAAAATTGCACTGTAATTATCTTTACGGCCAGTGCCTAACGCTGGAAGAGAGTATGTCATCCAGATATAACTGACCGTATAATTATCTGGCCAACGGCAGGACTGAAATAACCATCTAATGAGAGCAAAATGATACGGTAAGTACCATGTAATCAGCGAGTTACAGTTATTATAGCTTTTTGTGCCCTCTCACCCAACACTAAATGGGGGGTTAGACCCAGTCTCTAGTCCCGGGTGTCATGCACAGGCAGTATGAAGAGCTGGCTCACTGGGTCTCGGGATTGTCACCTTGAGACCAATGAGTGTGGGTAATAAGAATATAGGGTGAGAGGCAGGAGTCTCTCTGCGATTATTGAGGCTTCCCCATCCCTCTCCCTCACCTTTTCGTCCCCCTTCTTTGGAAGCTAGTGAAAAGAAAGCCACCAGTAGAGCTGCTATTTCTGTGTGTGGGAAGATGGTGTCAAGGCGGAAGTTTCTGTGTTTTGACTAGACACTTCCCTGGGGGACTCTCGCACTTGCATACCAAGTGAGGAAGCTGTCAGCCCACTCAGGCCTGGGGTCCGGCCCAGACAGCTTTAGGCAGGCAGACCAGAGCCAGTCAGGGGAACACTAGGACATCCCTCACACCTCCCTAACTGGAATGATTATAATAAAGTTCACACACAGCACTGTGCAACAGGTGCTGTGGTGTACACTACCTGTACTCAATCCTCAAAACCACAACCTTGCAAGAGACTATTATCACCTTCATTTTCAGAAGAGGAAACTGAGGCACAGAAGGGTTATGCAATTTGGCCAAGAGGATACAGCTAGAGAGTAGCAGATCCAGGTTTCAGATTCAGGCCATGCTCTTATCCATTATACTATACAAAAAGACTAAGATATGGTTTCCAGCTACGCCCAATTAGGTTTCAGAGATCCCTGCATTTCTCCCTGAACCACCTTTGTGTATAACTACACTCTGGACCCAGAAACCTGGGATTCTGAGTGATCTGAAGGATTCAGCCTACCTGGGAGGCAAACACTTCCCCTGTGCATTGGATTTATCAATATGATATGATATGTTATGATAATTTGTAATTATCAGATGATGACCTCTCCATCTTCTGTACAGATCACAAGAGAACGGAGTTCAAACAACTGAAGTTGCCCATCAGAGAAGCCCCAGGGGAACCCTGGTCTCCCTGTCTCCCACCACTCACTCCTTCTGCTCCATAGTCAGCAGGGATCCATGATACAGGATGCAGAGATGAAAAAGAGGGATGGGTAGTATGCACGCACACGTGCCCCCAAGTGTCTTTGTGTTTAAGTGACAGTGTTCTGGGGCACTGGCAGTGTATTTTAGGGAAAATTTATGAGCATTAATGGGCCTGTAGCATCAGAGGAAATGCACAACTGGCAACCCTACCCCCACCCCAACACAGTCCCCTCCCCTCTCTCCAATCAACAATCCTTACCTCATTCTGCATCAGGGGAATACTTGAGGGTGCCAGAGCTGGGGACGTTCTTTTGATTCACATCAGCAGGAGTATCTAGGGTAAACCGTATAGTTTGGAGGGACTTTTCTGAATGTGACCTTCACCCTGGCCCAACAGTGAAGGGCTGGCTATGAAGGTCAGTGTTAGAAGACAGAGTTGGGAGAATGAGGAGGAAGCAGGACCTCCTTGTCCCTCCCTCCCAGCTGCGGCAGGACTACCTAATAAAGGTTGCCCTGCTCTGCTGCAGGGGGTGGGGCTTGACTGTGGATCCAAGCTGACTGCTAAGAAGGGGTCCAGGAACCCTCACTAAAGCTAAGAAAATTCCTGTCATTCCCTCTGGTGACAAATATGAGGCAGTTGACTTCTGTCATATCCTCACCAGTACCCCAAACCCTTCCACTGTACCTCCACACACTCCTACCTGGCTGCATGTTCCTCTTGCCCATAAGTCCCACAAAGAAGTCATGCATGTCACCTGCAGAAAAGGGCCAACATTGTCAACAGTGATGGTGAGAAAGTGATCCATTTCCCCAGACATGTGTCAACACTTCCAGGATTGGGTTTCTGGTCTCTGTTCCTCCATCTTGCCACAGCTTGGCTCCCCATAGTTAGCAGGCGTATTTCCTAAGCCCACTCTGTCTACCCATCTCTCCCTCCTCCACATTTCGAGAAATTCTCTGCCCTAGCAGTTGCCTGGCTTAGAATCTTCAGGGGCACCAGGAGAGCTTCTTGTTTCCCAATGACTAGTCAGTGGAGGGAAGGTCCACCACGTCCCTCACACCTGCTTCCTCTAGTTCCCTGTGGCCTCTCCCTTTCGGGAAAGATGGCTGAACAGGTGCAGCGGACATATTGTTTGCAAAAGCTGAGATGGGGCCAGCCGAAATGGCCCCTGGACCCAATGCCCATGGAGCTCTGGGCAAGTGATCCGTAGATATAAGGAGAGAGAAGAGGTTACTTACGTTTCTGGGGAAGTGATGATTCCTTAGGATCTGTGAAAGCAAGAATAACTGTATAAATGGGGAGTAGAAGCTGGAAAGTGACTATCAGAGGGAGATTAGGATCACAACCCTCACAGATTCACTAAGCCATCCCCCATCTCCCTCCCATCTGAAAGGGTCTCCAGGCTTATCTAGTCGTCAGAATGCTGCCCGCCTCCCTGGCAGCCACTTCCTACCAACGCTAGCCTTGCTCAGCACTTTGAGCAATCCCTCCAGAGAGACTGAGCGGCTGTCGTAGAGTCTCCGGAGCAAGGACGACGGGGGAAGCTGGTAGAGATTCGAGTCCTTCAGGGGGAGAAAAATAAAGAGGGCTGACATAGGAGGCTCACACTCAAATCCACTCATTCTTTTCCCACAAGAAACAGTCTCTTCCTGAGCCCATCACAGCTGAATCTGACATCCTATTTCTTTCAGGATTCCCTCTGGTTTACACTTCAAGAGAAGTGGGCACTTGGTGTGGGGTCGGTGGACCCGCAGCAGCAACACCACTGGAGAGCTTGTTAGAAATGCAGAATCTTGGACCTATCCCAGACCTACTGAGACAGAATCCGCATTTTAGCCAGCCCCCAGGTGATTCATATGCACAGTGAGGTTTGAGAAACCCAGGTGAAGCAAAGGCATTGGGCATCTTTGTAGGCTGGCCAACTGTCCTGGGTTGCTCAGGACTAAGGACTTCCTGGATATGGGACATTCAATACTGGGACAGTTGATCATGATATATCCAAAGCTCAAAGGGGACTGTCCCCTAAGGCCCCATCCCAGCTTCTGCTACCTCTCAGTGTGAAGGGTTATAGGGTTTTTTTCTCCCTGGCATAACAGGAACCTGTTTGTCCATGGATGTGTTTGTCCCCACTAAGTGAGTGAACCATGAATTCCCCTGCTCCCAAGAAAAGCCCATCAGACAGCAGGTATCCTCTGGTCTGTGTTCCACGACTGAATCACAGACAGGACTTGATCCCAGGACAGTTGGCAACAGGCAGCCAGGGCACATCTTTACCCTGAGATTCCTCCACTCTGCGCTCTGTCCATGGATGTTTCTCTCCGTTTTTCCACTGCCTCTCACTCTTTCTTCTTCTCCATGGCTTTCTGCTTCTGTCTTTCTGTCCCTCTCCCCCTTCTGCCCTGGGTCTAGAATTTCAGGAAGGCAATATGCTCAGAAGGGCTCCCTCTTCTCCCCCATCCCACTGAATCCCAGATTCTGGAGCTACTGCCCAGTGTGGCTCTTGACTGTCCTTGTGATTCTTTTTAGCAACTTGGGCACAGCAGGGTGGTGGGCATACACCACACACCCAGTTAATTGCAGATGCAGAGAGACAATGACAACAATCACATTTGAAGATTCTCACTTTGAATCTCAGCACCTCTCTCTCTAGAGCCCAGGTGTCCTTGGGCTGCTGTACACACATAGAAGTGCATTTACACAGGATGCATCCCAACATATACCAACCTGGTTGCCTAGGTGCACATATATCCTACCCTCCTCCTACCCCAATTCCCTCATCCTTACAGACCCTCAAGGAGGAGTAGGATAGCAATCTCTCCCTTCCATTAACCAAGAGGGCCAGAGGAGACATCTTGCCCAAGGTCCTGCAGCAAGTTTGTCTCCGAAGAACTCAGATACACTATCCCAGGCTGGAATTCTGAGGCTCCAGACACAGTGTCTAGCCCATTTTTGGCACTCCTTATGTGTTTTTTGAATGGGTTCTGGTCTTTTGGATCTGGCACAACTGCTGCCACCTGCAAGGCTGCTCTTGTGATCTCTCTCTGGGCCCAGAGCATGGCTTCCAGGCAGCCATTTTTCTCAAATTGTTCAAATACTCTGCCCATCTCCTGTAATGAGATGCTAAACAGATTTGAGCTGGAAAGGCATTTAGACTTCACACACTGAATTTGTAATAAAAGTCCCACCTGTAATCATCTTAAAAGCATTTGTACCAATGTAATTGCTGTCATTTCAAAACCTTGAAAAGACTTCCTCCCTGCTCTCCCCCTGTACCCCTACCCTGACAATTCCTATTCTATTTCTTAGAGGAACTTTGGAACTTGGAGCTCAACTTGCTTTTCTGGTTTTTGTTTTTTTATCCTAAGCAGATGATAGGGGTGGACAAGGGAGAGGACAGAAGGAAGGAGTTGGGATCTTAGAAGCACCTGAGGTTAACAGGAGTGGATGAGCAGAAGATAAGGAAATTTATTTGCATTTTGAAAATAAAATAATACACATAACTGATAAGTAAAATAGCATACAAATGATTATTTGGGAAAGAAAGTCTTACTGTGTTTCATATCATCCAGGGAATAGAGAAGATCTGTCCCCTGTAAAGGGACAGAACCTGAGCTGGACCATAAAAAAACTTAGCCCACCTTAGCTCACCCCTCACAATACCATCCAGTCATCAAATCCCCAGTCAGTCAACCAACCAGACAACATATTTGTAGGGCACCTTTTTATGTATGAGGTGTCAAAGACACACAGAGATACGGAGACACTTACAGATACACCCGGAGACAGGGTCAGGGCGTGCCAGATACGTGCCAGACACACAAGAGGACCAGAGAGGTGGAGAAATCCAAAGGGAGACAAAATGCCCTCTGATGGATAACCCACGTAGCTCCGCATCTGCCCACCCACTTCCTCGCCAGAGCTGCCCAGACAGGCAGAGACCCAGGTTCCCATGATGTTCCCAGTACTCTGCCAGAAGGTGACTTACCTTGCTGTGGCCCCTGCTGGGCACCACCTGCTCCTGTGACTCCTCACAGACAGCCCCAAAGCTCTGAGCCAGGCTGAGGGCCAGGATGGCTGTGAACAGCAGGGTGCTCCTCATGGTGCCTGGAAGATCAGAGGGACAGGACCCTGGTGTGGGGGGAGAGGAGGATACAGCAAGGGTGAAATGCAGAAGACATTCATGATAAGCAGCCTGGCTTGACCCTGCTTCCCCCAGTCTGGTCTAGAGAGAGAGTGGAAAGGATCTCTGAGCAGGAGTCCAGCCTTGGGCTCCGTTTCCCTGCTCCCCCACCAGACATCTCCCCAGAATGTGACCCTGGCAATGATCAATGGTGCACTAGTGCCAGGGGATTCTAGCTCCCAAGGAAGATGATAGATTTATAGCACATGCACTGGTCTGTTTCTGTAGTCAGCTTGAGGAGGGATCCTGAGTGCTATTTTCCAGTGCTGGATAACCCCAAGACTTGGCAAAAACTTTCTGGTATGGAAGAATCGGTCTGCACTGACAGGCTCCAAACATTAACCAGCCCTCAACCCTACAGGCGCTTTCTGCTCATCTTCCCAGTACCCTGCTCCCCTATCAAAGGCTGCCATCTCCTTCATTTTGCCCTGAGTCTGTCTCCTGTCCCTTGGTGCCAGCTCCAGTCTGACATTCTCCCGCTCACCTACCTGTGGAGCAGCTCTGTGCCCCGGGCTGGACGGTCTGGCAGGATCAGGGAGCCTACTGGCAGCACTGCCTGCTCCCCACACGCTTGTGCTGCCGGTGCTGCTGCGAGGAGAGAAACAGAGTGGAGCGGATCTGGGAAGGTGGCAGGAACTCAGTCCCAGCTCCCTGATAAAGGCTCTGGGAAGGTCTGGGGGAGCCGAGGGGAGGGACTGAGAGTCACCAATCCCAGGGTGTCTGGAGGGGAGGGGGAGGCTAGTGGGGAGGAGGGAGGATGCAGACTGCAGCTGCACACCCAGACACACACACATGCGTGCACACATACACACACACCGCAGACCCAGCAGTGAGCTGGAGTTGTCCAGCAGCCTACTTTCTAACAGCACATGAGCTGGGCACTCTAAGGAATGTTGTATATGGTTTGTCACAAAATCCCCATGCCTAGTCTAGTCAATAGGTGTGGACCCTGGGCCTCTTTCCCCTCTTGGTTCACCTACCAGCTCCTTGCCCTTTAAACCTTCAGGCTTGACTGCCAGGCTGGAACAGCGTCAGGCAGGTGCCTCTCTGTCTCCTGCCCCCACCAGGATGACCAGCTCAGGCCCCTGAGGATTAGGAGGCAAGTCTGGCATCTCCTCCAGTCCTCACATCTCCCTCTGTCCTCCCAGTGGAAGCAGCCCCATCATATTGGTTGAGTGCCATACTTCTCCCCTCCTGCCGAATGCAGAAACCTCCGGTGTTGGCCTCCTTCCACCCTCCCCAGTGCTGATGTCTCTCCCACCCCACTCCTTCTTGACCCCGGGATCAGCTGGACTTAGTTGCATCCTTCTAGAGTTCTACCTTCTACCCCTCCTGCTGTGCTCTCAGAGAGGAGGAACGGAATCAGTGGCTCAGCTGCTCCCCTACCCCACGCCTGCCCCAGCATTGATCTCTTAATTCCTTCCTTTTTCTCACAGTTACATTTTTCCCCACTCTAATCTATCTCCCAGAAGCTCAGGCATTTTCTCCTCTGACCTTTCAAGTCTCTTGTTCGTCCCTCGCACAGATGAGGGGGACTATCTGCTCATGTCCCACCCAAGGGAGAGAGCCCAGAGCAGAGCCAGAGTCAGGACCAGAGCCAGAGCTAGAGAGAGACGCTACTGCTGGATCAGACACAGGAGATGCAAAGGGGAAGTCGCTTAGAGCCCACATTCGTAATGGGTGCAGGGTTTGAACGCTTGCAAGGTGCTTCGGCATGGAGCAATCCATTTGATTTTCATCACCACCACCATGTAAGTAGGAAGTATTCCCATTTTTCACATGAGGAAACAGGTCCAGAATGTTCAGTCACTTGCTCTGGTACATATGGCTACTAATCAGTGGAGAACAGCTACAATTTCAGGTTTTTCTTGCTCCAAATCTTCTGTTCTTTTTACTGTACTGGCATACATTTTGACCTGTGAGGTAACAGTTAACTGTCCCAGAGGGAGTGGGTGGCCCACCTACCCCAAGAGACTTGGGACCTTCTACATTTTGAGATTGGGTGAGAACTGTATCTCTACCTCGTATTTACTACAAAGACTCCTGCTTAATGAGGTCTTCCCCAATCTCCCCTATTCTAGTTAAAATTTCTACCACCGCAGGCCCACATGTCCTGCTCCTGCTTTTTCCCTTGGTGCACTTGTCACATCCAACATGCTTAGTATGTTGCTTATTGATTGGCTCTCTACCACACCCCCCACTAGAATGTATGTGTCATGCCAGCGTGTATCCCTGCTTTTTAGTGTTTGGCATATAATAGGTTCTCACTAAAAATTTATTTCTAAAACAAAAAAAAGAAGCCAGAGTCAAGCTTCTTTTACCTCAGTCCAAATCACAGTGTCTCCATGGAGCCTCTCAAGGGCTGCTGGGGTCCTGAAGTGTTTGTCTCCCAGTTCACCCCCCCCAGGATTTGGACCATACTGAGAAAAGTCACCCTGGGTACACAAGGCCCTGTGTTCACCCCAGAGTGAGGGCAGCTGCTGGGTCGTAAGGCTTCTTTATTATGTGAGATGCTAATGGAGCTCATTAAAAGCTTCTCATTACACGGCAAATTACTGTGTGGGCAAAGAACATGGGCCACGACCCAGGGTTGGGAGCATTTGGTGGATGGAGACTAGAAATGAGAAGCTGTTTACATGCAAATGGCATGACTGGTTCATTCCTTTGAGAAGCTCAGGTGCTGTTCCTAGTTGGACCCAGCCATCTCCCTCCTCCTCTTCTCCCACCTCCACCAATCTGGAGATGGAGGCCCAAGCTAGGCAGGCTGGAGGGAGTTGGGTGTGCAAGGAGGAGGTGCTAGACCAAGAGCTAAGGAACAAAAGCCTCCTGGGTCCGATCTTTCCATCAACTCGTTTCCCCTACCAACCCATCCCTCCCTGCCCCAAGCCTGAGTACCAGGGAAGCAGGGCTTCAGCAAAGGTCCACCATAAATAATGTCCTTTGATGATGCAGCATCTCACAGAGGATGGTAGGAGCCAAGGGTGGGGGGAGCAAGGAGATGTCAGGGAGAGCTGAACACCCCTTGATCTCAGGGATTAGCAAAGACTTGAAAGAGCTGATGCCCACATTAAAGAGGAGATGATGAGGGAGAGAGGTATTGGAGGGCTGGAGCAGGCCAGGCTGCATTTTGCCTACAAATTATATGGAAATAACATGAAAAGTGGGTGTTGCAGCTATAGAGCACCTAGGCATTTTTACTTAGAACACACCTACTCTTTACTTCAGCCACATCTCAGATGCTGTCCCTGGCCTAGAGGAGCAGGGTACTTGGAGTCCAGGGTCCCTAGCACCTCTAGCCCCTGTAGCCCCCCGACTTTGTTGTTAGGGTGGGTTGAGGGTGAGGCCAATGAAAGGGGTGTGCAGTTGTGCTGAGCTGAGGCAGATTAGTAGGCAGTTCACCAGGGGCTAGAGGTGGAGGTAGGCCCAGCACATGCTTGTAAGCACAAAATGGTATGAATATGTCCACCACATGCACAACTTGTGGAGTCCCTCAACATCCTGGAGGGGTGCTGGGGTGAGGATGGTGGGTCCAGCGCCATATGTGACACTGGGTGGAGAAACCAGTGAAGAATGGAAGGATGGCAGCTTCTAAGTCTTGCGGCCGAAAGACAGCTGGAGAAAACCCACACAGCAAGGAACAAGAGCCCCTCAGAGCCTGGGGATGAAATGAACTGAGGCCGGAGGACTGAGCTAGGGCTGGTTTCAGCTGCAAGACACTAGAATGGCTCCTCACAGGGGTTAGGGGGGTCCAGTATGGCTTGTGCCCCTCAGAGACTGAAACAAGCTAGACTTTGAGAGTGCTGGACTGGCTAAGGAGAAAGACGGCCGGGTGGGGAGGGTTGGGATAGGGAGGAGGACTGGAAGCAGAACTCCAGCTTCTCCCATAGTGATGGAGCCAATGCCAGCCCTGAGACACAGGTGGGGAAACTGAGCCTTTATGGGCTTCAGGAGATGAAAATACACACTCCTGGGCTCCAGAAGAGAAGAGAGACAGAGACAGGAAAGAGGAAGAGAAAGGCAGGGATAGAAGAGTAAAAGAGAAGGAGAGGAGCTCCTATCCTTCTTTGAACTAGCATTCACCCCCATAACTGATGCAGGGAGGACAGGAGGGACACCAGGGACCCTAGCCCTTCCCCTCCCACCATCCCCAGCCCAGGGAGCTTCAGCCCTGGGGAAGGAAAATCAGGATAGGGAGCAGCAGCTGCATGTTCTCCTGAAATTGCTTCTGAAAATGACCAGACACTTCACTGGGAAAGTGACGACAATTTGGGCCCTGGGAGCAGGAGATGAGACAGAGAGCCGGGCGATCAGGCTTGGGTCACCAACCCCCTCTTGGTCAGACAGGCTCTTCCTGGTCTGATTCTGAGAAGTGAAGGATGGGGGGAGCTGCTGGGCATGGGGAAGGCCAGCCAGAGCCTGAGCTACCCCTACTCTGGACACAGCCCCTCCACACCACAAAGCAGACGCTAGCCCCTCACCCACTTGGGAACAGACGACTCACTGGGTCCTATCTGAGCTCAGAGCAGGAGGTACCAGAAGCATGGGGCTTGTGCTCAGAGAGCAAGATTAATCTGCAGGAAGGAAGAGGAGTTAATCAGGCCTCCCTTTGCAGCATGATTACCTGGGGTCGTGAGCTGCCTATAGATGGAAGTTGAAGTGGAAGGAGACCCCAGCCTCAGGGCACAGTGAGCTCAGGAGAGGATACAGGGAAGGGGCAGGAAGGTAGAGATCATGAAAGGAGGAAGAGACATCAGAGACAGAAACAAAGGCAGCCCTTTGTAAGCTCTCACAGAACACAGATCTAAATTTTAATATGAATATATGAGCAGCTTGTTCCCCAAAGGTACAGACCAGGACGGTGAGAGGCTGAAATAAGGCAGAATCTATGAGGAAGTAGATATGAAGGGGAGTGGAAAAATATTTAAAGCATTATATAAAATATTACCTATTAATATTAGAGCCCACAGAGACAGTGACAATGAGACAGTGTGAGACAGTTGAAATCCAGAAAAAGATAATGATGATGACACAGGGGAAACAAAGGAAGACAGGAGGAAAGGGGTCAGGTCACAGGGATGGGAGCATCTCCCCCTATCAATGCCACCAGCTGCAGTCCCCAGCGTGGGACAGTAATGAGCCAGGTAACTGCTGGCAGCAGCTTGGCATCTCGGGTCTATGGGAAAAAAAGAGGTGGCAGGGAAGCCTTTGGGATGCAGCCGTGTGCTGAGCTTGGGGGTGGAGGGGGCGATGGAGTTCCTGGGTGTAGGGGGCCTTGCGTTCCCCAGCTCACCTCAGCTTGCATGAACCCTCTAGCCTTGGGCCTCTTTTCAGACTAAATCTCCAAAGGATCCCAGTTTCCGCCAAGGCAGGGATCCTGACTTCTTTCCTTCAGGGACACACTTAATGAATCAGCCCATTGGCCACCTGCGACCTCAGCACCATCTCCGATGCCTCCACCCCCACCCCAGTCTCTCCAAACCCCCTTGGAGCTCAGCCGGTCAAGGAGCCCAGATACAATTTCCCTTCCTTCCATTCTTATTATCTGCACTGGCCAGCTCCGAGCAGCCTGAAGGAGGGAAAATGGCATGGGGGAAGGGGTCTAAGTACAACTCGGTGAGAAGATGGGGGAACAGCGGTCCATCCACACTGACCTAACCTTTTGGAAGTCACATGTTTTATTAGTGGGCAAAGAGGCTAAGGGTGGGAGGAAGCTACTTTTTGAGAAGAATACTGAAAGAGTTTGGGGAAAAAGTCCTCTTCGAGGATTCTTCAATCTCCAGGCCCACCCCACCATCGGAGGGGTTAGACATGAGATCCTCCCACACAGGTGGGCAGAGGGGGGTTAGTGCTGGGCCAGCAGGAAGAAGCTGCTGTCTCTGCTTTAGGCCCCTCCTCCTCACTGCACAGTCACCTCCAGGCAATGACTCCCCTTCTTCTTGCAGCTTAGCTTGCTGTTCCCATCACCTTCCTGGCCCTGGATGACCTTGACAGTCACACTGCCCTCCTTGAACCTCACTGAGAACCTGGAGGGGAAACAGAAAGAAAAACCAAAGCTATTTCCCTCCCCTCACCTCAACTTCTGTATTTCCATAATGGCTCCCCCTCCCCTCCCTGAAGCAAGCACATGGTACCTCCCCCACCACATCAGATGACTCCATGCCCCAGAGAACTTGGGTAGGGGGACTGAGAAACACCTCCAAGCCCTGCCCTGACATAGTATGCTTCACTTTCTGATTGCACAAATTTCCTCCATCACAATGCTCATCAGCCTGGTCATCTGCCCCAAGCCCCCAGCTCATGGTCTTACTTGTCAGTCACGGTAACTGGAAGCTGCCTCTGTGTGGCATCCAGCACAGCCTGGTATATTTTGGTCAGCAGTTCAACCACATGCTCACTGACCAGCAATAAGTCCCCCTTGGAGGCCACTGATGTTATCTTAGGAAGAGGGAAAAACAGCAGGGACGGGATTCATTTTTTTTCTCCTCAGGAGCAGCCTGAGAGACATCAAACGTCCAAAGGTGATGGTCTTCTGGTCCCCATCACCTCCAGCCTGCCCCAGCCCCGTGATACCCCCACCCGGCTCTGATACCTCATTCAGATGCAAGTTAAAGAGCCCATCTTTGAGGCTGGTGACTGACACCCCAGCCAAACTGTCCAGCCCAATCACAGTTTTGGCCTGGGACTTCTTAGTGTCTGTGAGAATCACATGCTCCTTGGTCAGGAGGAGAATCCGAGAAGAAGTCTAGGGGTGGAACAGGAAAGTGTGAGGAGAAGCAGGATTAACCCCACCCCCACTCCACTCAGCAGAGCACACACAGCCCACAGTCCACTCTCCAGCTGCCAACCCCCAGCCCTGGATCAGCTGTGGCAGGAGTTCAGTGTGCCAGCCTTCACCTTGCCATTGCTACGATTGACCTTCTTCACGGTCTCTGCCATCAGAATAGGTCCTTCCTCCCCACCTTTCAGCTTCTGCAGCTTGGGGTTCCCTCGTAGTCCAATGTAGTCACCACGGAATGGAATGGGGACACTGAGGACACACAGGAGGTATGCAGTGGAGACAAACACCCACAAGGCTTCCCCTTGCCCCCAGAGTTCCCATCTTAGTCCTCCCTTGCCCTTCCCCCACCCTCCATGTATCGTCTCTCAGTAGTTCACAGAGCACCCACACTCCAGGACCAAAACATCAGCACCACCTAGGGACTTTAAGAAAGGCAAATTTGAGGCCCCACCCCAGATGTGATGAATCAGAGACTCTGAGGAGGGGCATCTGGGTGTTAATGATCCTGCCCGGCAATTCCAATGTGGGCTCAAGTTTGAGAACTACCACTTGATGGAACTGGCTGTGCAGAGTCTGAGGCCCTCACCTTTGGGGGTACGAAGCCTTCTTGCCCCTAAACAGTTCACTGGCACAGAGCTTTTCCCGTAGGATCTCTACTTGCTTTGGGGACAGCTGATCCCGGAACTTCTTACACTGTGAGGAGGAAGGGACAGGAGCTAAGATCATGGAAGAGGAGGGCAGGCCCGGTGAGGGAGATGAGAGCCTGGTCTAGAAAACACTAGGGGAGAAGAGAGACAGAGGGAAAAGGACAGGCCCTAACACTTCCAGGACAGGGCAGGGGCTGGAGGACCACTGAGGAGGACGGTGGGACCTGAGGGATGCTGGGGGAAGGGAATGGAAACAATCAAATAAAAGCGCCAAGAGGGCTGCTTGCCTAGCACTCAGGGCAAGGCTAAGTCCCAGACAGGTGCTCAGTAAGCATTTCCTGAATAAAAGAACAAATGACGCTACGCTAAATGAAATAAGCTATACACAAAAAGACAAATATTGTATGATTTCCACTTATTTGAGGTACCTAGAATAGTCAAATTCACAGAAACAGGAGGTAGATATTAGGCCATCTGGGGTTGGGGGAGGGGGAATGGGAAGTTACTGCTTAGTGGGTACAGATTTCAGTTGGGGTGATAAAGAGCATGGAGATGGGTGGTGGCGATGGTTGCACGACAACATGGACGGACTTCATGCCACTGAACTGCACACTTAAAATGGTTAAAGTGGTAAATCTTATGTGTATTTTACCACAATTTAAAAAATAGGAGGGAAAAAAGTAGAAGAGGGAGGCAGAAGAGGAAAAATCAAAGGAAGAAAAGGAACAAAGGAGAAATACTGGGGCCACACTCACCTTCCATTGGTGGAAGAGCTGCCGCAGCTCCTGACTGGGTGTGTGGAAGCACTTGTAAGGGGCGGCTGGCCACTTGTCGTCCAAGACATTGGTGGATGGCAAGTTGTTCTTCAGCCCCAGGAGGAATTTCTGTGCCTGGGTTGGGAGCAGAGGGATTGGGAGTGAAATGAGGAGAAGAAAGATTTCTTGACAGGCAAACTGGCACCCAGATCCTACCACTGATAAGGAGGAAGATCATCTATAGTAAAAAGCAAGGAGTAAAGCTGAAGAGATGGATAGGGGTCACCTCCTGGATATCTTTCAGCATGAAGTACAGACTTAAGGCTGGGAGGTAAGAGTGAAAATGGGAAATTGGAGGGAGAGACGGATTCATTTCAACCAGAGACCTGCTAGCCAGGCCAGTAAGTGGGGAGAGCTGATATGAAAGCTGGTCTCAATATTTTGCTCCTGTAGCTTCCCATTCTGTCAGGTAGGTGATTGCCTACCATTGGCTGCCACCGCCTGGTACTAAATCCCCCCTCCTCTCTGACCAGTTGAGTCTGCCATCCAAAGTCCACCATTTAGAGCCCAACCACATGGCACAGGAGCCCCTGCACGCCGCAGGCACACCACCCACACAAGATGTGTTGCTGTGCCCTCTCCCCAGCCCCTGCATCAGCCTCTGTGCTTCAGCTCATGCTGCTCTCTTAGCTCAACTCGGCCAACCCAGATATTACCCATTCTGGGAGATTCAGCTCAAAGCCACCCCTGATTCCCCAGGCCGTGGGTTGCCTCTCCTTTCTTTGAAGCTCCACAGCACTTTGTCTATGCCTCTGTCTTTGAACTACAATTATTTGTATGGAAAACATCTCCCTCTTCTAGACAGTGAGTCCTTGTGAGTTAGGATCCCAGATCTTGAATTTTTTTCACCCTTCAACATTTATTGAGTGTCTACTCTGTGTCTGGCATTGTTCTAGGTATGGGGACACAGCAGTGAACAGAGCAGACAAAGTCTTGATTCTCACTGGGCTAACATTCTAATGGGCAGTGGGGAAGGGACAGGCTCCAATGAATAATACATATATACTGTCACGTCAAATAATGATATCTGCTATGATGCAAAGAAGTGGGCCCTGAGGCAGGATGGGTGGTAGCATATTCCAGAAACATAAAGAAAGCCAGGATGGCTGGAATAAACTGAGCAAGACGAGAGAAGGTCAGAGAGTTGGTCAGGGGAAGATCACAAAGGGCCTTGCAGGCTGTGGTAAAGACGTAGGCTTTTATTCTGAGTGAAATGGAACACCATTAGAGGATTTTAAGCAGAAGAGTAATATAATCTGACTTGAGTTTTTAAACGAAATATAGCTGTTTTAAATGAACACAGTACAATGAACATCTATATTCTTTATACCCCTCACCCAAATTCACCAACTGATAATGTTAGCACCTTGCCCTCTGTGTGTGTTTTCTCGTGTATGTGCTCTCTCACACTCTATGTATGTACTCTATGTATGTATGTACTCATATGTATACACGTGTATACATATGTAGATAAATAGATACATAAACAAATCCTTGCTACCACACCATCCTAAGGTATGTTACAGATATCATGACATTTCCCCTAAAACTTCAGCATGCATCTCCCAATAACTGGGACATTCTCTTAATCATATCTCTATCACCACACCTAAGAAAATCAACATTAATTAGATACACTCCTCCAACAGCAATCCACACTCAAATTTCTCCACATGTCTTTTATAAATGTCTAAACATACTCTTTTTAGCTTTGTTTTTTATTTTTCCTGTTCCAGGATTCAATCAAGTTTCATCCATGCCATCTGACTGTTTAGTCTCTCCCAGAACAAGGACTCTTAAGTTTTTACATCCCAGAGAACACCAAGCACCCTGTTTATGGCATAGGATTATTGAAGATATAAAAAAATGACTTGATCTTGGGCATTTCCCAGCTCTACCACTTACCAGCTGCGGGACCCCTGGCAAGTTATTTAACCTCTCTGAGCCTTAGTTTCTTTTTTTCCTTCCTTCCTTCCTTCCTTCCTTCCTTCCTTCCTTCCTTCCTTCCTTCCCTCCCTCCCTCCCTCCCTCCCTCCCTCCCTCCCTCCTTCCTTCCTTCCTTCCTTCCTTCCTTCCTTCCTTCCTTCCTTTTTTTTGACAGAGTCTCACCCTGTTGCCCGGGCTAGAGTGCCATGGCGTCAGCCTAGTTCACAGCAACCTTAAACTCCTGGGCTCAAGTGATCCTTCTGCCTCAGCCTCTCGAGTAGCTGGGACTACAGGCATGCGCCACCATGCCCGGCTAATTTTTACTGTATAGTGTTAGTTGGCCAATTAATTTCTTTCTATTTTTAGTAGAGATGGGGTCTTGCTCTTGCTCAGTCTGGTTTCGAACTCCTGACCTAGAGCAATTCTCCCGCCTCAGCCTCCCAGAGTGCTAGGATTACAGGTGTGAGCCACCGCACCCAGCTGAGCCTTAGTTTCTTACCTATAAAATGGGACAAAGAAAAGGGCCTACCTCACAGTGTAGTTGAAAGGACTAGAGTTATTATACATAAAGAGCTTAGCACATAGTAAGTATTCTAAAGATAATGGGCACTAGCATTAGTTATAGTCAAGGCAATGGCAAACTAGGTAATAGTCAGAAACACTGGGGGAATGAATGCCCAGTGGTCCCTGCATGCTTGGGGCGGGGGGGTGATTTATTGAAATATTGATCTAAACCTAGCAGCTCCTGGGTTGACATTTAGCAGCCATCTGATAATATGCAGGTGAAAGAAAAGGTGGCAGAAGAACAGTCAGGAGATAAGAGCAAAATCAGATTAAGGATTCAGGTATGTAGCAAGAGAGCACGTACTCTGGGGAGGCAGACACACTGGAGCCAGTAGGAGAGAATAGCACACAACAGAAGAGACGGGAAAGATGGAACTTCCTCAGGGAGGGGAGGAAGAAGAGGAAATGAAGGCTCAGGGAGGCAATGAAGAGGCCCCAGCCTCTCCTCAGCTGAAGGATCCAGCCTCTCTAACAATGAAGAGGTGCTCCACATGAATGTGTCTCATGTCTGAACGAGCATAGTTAGTAAGAGTCCCAACAACTGTCAAAAATCAAATCAGTGTCAGTTACAACATACTCCAGCCCTCTGTCCGAGATCTCCTGCTCTTCCTCCTTCTCTCTGGCTTTCTTGAGGTTTCACTGGAAGTGTTGCTCTCTCCCTGGTTTCCCTCTGACTCTTCTCAGAGCACCACTGCTATCTGACATGTCTCCAGAAATCACTCTTTTGTCCCTGTTTTTCTCCCACTGAAAAATGTTTTGAATGTGTAAGGCTGGTCCTGGCTTCTTCCCGTTCTGATCCAAGTCCTCCGGAATTAAGTTAGAGATTTACTTTCTGACTTGCCTGTTATAGTTTCAGAGGGGATAGAAGAAAGATAGGATTCCTCCACCCTCACCGCAACCCTAAAATGTATCCTGGAAGGTTGAGCTAGTTAACCCTACATGTGCCTTGCTCTGTTCTTCAATGAGGCTTAGCCTCTTCAGCTGTTGTTAGACATTTAGCCTCAGTCTCTTCTCAAACCTATGAACCCATGGGCCAGACGGTGGGTAGGCTTCTAGCCACAAGGTTGCCTGCAGTGTCTCCACTCATACCAAAATGCTGTCTGATTCTGCCCCTGGGCCCAAGGCACTGGGGTCTGCTCCCTGCAAGTTGCTGTCCCATCCCCTTTTCTCCTAGGACTTAAGTACATGCAGATTGAGGAAGCCCTTGGGGGAAAGCTTTCAGTCATCTCTTCTCAAACCCCATTTCTTCCTATTCCAAACCTGTCCCTCCCTGCCCCACCCCTACTTCCACCTTAACCCGACCACTTACTATGCTCCTGTAGATGAAATTTGCCAAGGTGAGGGCAGCCCCTGACCGGAAGTACTTTCGATAATTCTTGCGGGCCTGGCAGGGACATACAAGAAATGAGCCAAAGTGAAGACAGATTCTAGAAGAGTGTCTACTATTTTTTAACCACACAAAGAACAGAGTAAGATAAAGAGCTGAGACTGTAGCTGGAGGAGGGTGGAAGTAAAGTCAGACAAGTTGACAGTGAAGAGGACACTCAGAGCAGAAGGCAGAGCTCTGCTGCCAAGTCAGAGACACACCCGGGCATACACAAAGGACTTCCCAACAGGCATCTACACCCCAGGCACATCACATGCAGAGGTGTGGCCTGGGTGCGGGCAGGACTGGCTCTCTGCTGCTCTTTCTCCCAAAGTAGGTGGCACAGTCCAGGAGGAACCACGTGTGGGGAGGAAACCCTTCTCCCATTCCCCATTACCTTCCACCCTCTTGCAAAAGCCTGGATCAACAACACAGATGCCTTTATCTTCCCATAGCGTTTCTTTTGCTGTAGAAAACATTGGAGTTGTTAGAAAAACCCTGCCTCCTGGACCACCTCTCACCTCTTAGAGTGAAGGGGATGGGACTTTGGGGGTGACTGTACCATGTTGCCCCGAAACCAAGAGGAGATGAGAATCTGACTCTTTTGCATCAGCTTGTAGTGGGTGCGGCAGTGCCAGCCTCGGTAGGTCTTCTGTATGAGTGTGGCCAGCTGCTGGAGTCTAAGGCGCCTCTGCTCTTCCAGGTAGAAGAGCTAGGGAGAGGTGGAAGGGGGGGACAGAGAGGCTGGTCTATGAGAGTAGCACTCTTTCCTCCTGTCCCCCACAGCACTGAGAGTATCTTATTTGATCATTCCTTCATCTTCTTAGTTCATTCATTTATTCATTCACTTAACAAGCCATCTACTGAACTCAAACTCTGTAGTAGGCACTATGCTAGGTGTTGGGAAATCAGACACAAGCAGCACATCACCCCAATCCACAAGAGTTCTGCCTCAGGCAGAGAAGCTCAGAGAGGGCCATGCAGCACACCCAGCTCCCAAGTCTCATGGCAGGGTGGGAACCCAAGGATTCAGTCCCCAGGGATTAAGTTCCTGCAGAGAGGAGACTTTCCCATCCACTATCCATTCCAGCCAGGTTATAGATGCTCCCCTCCCCTCCCCTCCAGCCTCTTTCTCAGGTGGGTTCTGAACTCTTCCATCTTCCGCCCCTACCCAATGCAAGTGCACTCTCTAACTCACAGTCTTGGGGCTTCTAATGAAGATCTTTGTCTTCCCAAAAGCCAGCTCCCCTGAAGACAGGCTCAGCTCCCCCAGGACCTTCTCAACCCCCTCCCTACAGGAGCAGATGAGGGAAAGCTGCAGAGGGGTATCTCAGGAGAGTCTTCTTTCACCTTTCCCCTAACCCCTTTCCGCCCCTGAGAAGCTATCATTCCATTCACTCCCCCAAGTATCCATTCACCGAGCTTCAGCAGATATGCACAGCACCTCCAGGTTTCTTCCCCCAGAAGATGTTTCCGGCACTGACCCTCCCCACTCTCCAGTCTCCATACAGGGTCCTACCGGTCTCCGCCATTCCAGTGAGGCCAGGTGCTGCGGCTCAGCAATCGGTACCTTTCCAGGAAAGGCTTGTATGCCTGGCGGTGGGCATAGCCTGCCCGTCGCACCCGCACATTCTCCAGCAGCCCCAGATACCGAGCCTGGGTTGCCACCAGGTCTGAGGAGAACTGACCTCGCTGCTGATGCTCATTGGGCTTTATGCACCTGGGTGGGAGGTGGAGCAAGGCACAGGCTTCAGGAGCTGATGCTGTAGCCAGTGTAACTCATCTGGTCTCTACACTCCTACTCTGCACACACTCCTCTTAGCTGAAACATTTCAAAGGAAGTGGACACACTGGCCTTCCTAGTTCCACTCACTTCTGCATAGTCCCTACCAAATCTGATGCTCTACCTCCTGAGGACTCTCAGCTCCTCATCTGGCTCTGTTTTCCATAAGGAAAAGGACTCCGATACCCTCATTCCAGAGACACCCCCACATGGACACATTCTACAGTACATGGACCCCACAATGCCATCACATATGTAGCATGTTCCCTGGTATCCCAGCATGTCACCTGATGTAGTTGGGGTTCTTGGAATATAGGTTCTTCATGAGTATGGCCACAGAACTCTTGAACTGGGCCCCAGCAGTCGGGGGGCGTTTGAGAGATGCCTGCTTGGGATCACCCTCAGGAAACAAGGACCGGAGTAGAGGGTGTTGGGCCTTCCACATGGTCTGGGACAGGTCTCGGAAAAGTAGGTCATTATTCTTGTCAATAAAGCTGGTCACATTGTATGTCACCTGTAGAAGAGCAGCTACCGGTTTGGAGACCCCATGACCTTGTCTTGGCCCCCCCAATCTCATTGTAAAGTATTCCTGGCTGTCGCCTCCCTCTAGTTCCTCCCCTATTGCCTTCAGTCTTTACCCTCCAGCCCTGCCATACTACCTTGCCTGCATAGTGGCAGATGCGGAAGCAGCTGAGGCCCATGGTGCGGTCATACTGGTGCTGGGCATTCTGGGTGACTTTGCTCTCATAGTGACCATGCTTGGAGAATTGCTGATTCAGCTTTGCTAGGAAAGTGGAGTCACTGACCACCCCAGGCCGCAGGCACTCCTCGTCCAACATGGCCAGAATGCCTCGCTGATTCTGGGCCAGAGGAACAAGAGCAGCCCAACCTAGACCCAGTCCTCCAAGATAGCCATGTTCTCCTTGCTGCCCCTCTGCCCGCTCATCCTCTGCCTGCTTTGCCATCCTTACCAAGTGGGGAATCAGGGAGAGAGACAGTGGAAGGACATTCAGGCAGCCTGGAAGGGGAGGTCTCAGAGATGAAAGAAAGATAACTCACATGCTCAATGAGGTTACAGATGATACCATTATCAAAATAGTCCACCTTTGTCCATGGTATGCCCTGGTGGGGGAAACATAACAAATTACAGGGAGCAGGTCCACATCAAGTGTCCGGAGATCTCACCAGATCCAGCCTTCCTTTCACCCACCCCACAAACACTCAGAAAGCCCCATAGTTCAGAGGGGTCCTTGGTATAATTTCTGTTTATTGGATTGTCCCCATCCCTCCAAGGTTGGTGGAGAGTTTGTGGGGTGGGTGGATAGACACATGGGAGGATCCAGAGCAACTGTGAGAGACAGTGAGACAATGCAGAGATCCCCGTGGGTGGCATAGGGTGGAGGGGGACATGTAAAATGTTGAATGTAGATTGTGATAGAGATTTCCCCAGTGTGGGAGTAGGGAAGGAGCCACATGTATGTGGAGTAGCAAACGTCCACACTACTCTGTGCTCTCTAAAACCAGAGCACTTGAGCAAGACTTCATCACCAAACAAAGCTAATTTGACGCATCTTCCAAGATCAACATCAGTGACTCTCAAACTCAAGTGTGCATCACAGTCACCTGGAGGGCTTGCTAAAAGACAGATTGCTGGGTCCCTCCCCAAGTTCCTGATTCAGCAGGTCTGGGATGGGGCCCAGGAATTTGTATTTCCAGCATGTTTCCAGGAGCTGCTGATGCTGCTGGTCCAGGACCACACTTGAAGAACCACTGATCTACATTGTATTTTGGGACTATATAATTTTTTAAAAAGCAAGAATGTTACAGAAACAAAAGATCCAAAAACAATCATTCTCTAATTCGCAGACTTGCTGAGCCTCAGGCCCACAGGATAGCTCCTAACCCAGCCCAAGGTCCAGACATCCCAGGCTGTGGCCACTCCCAGGTGAGGGTGAGGAGCACAGGCCTTTCTCTCCCTCCTCCTTCACAGGTCTTTTGAGAAAGCAGAATGAAATTAAGTCGCCCTCCCACATCATCCCAAAAATACCTTCCCCAACTGGTTAAATGAATTATGATATCCTTACAATCCTATGTCGCTGTAAAAAAGGATCTTTACGTACTGATATGGAAAGACTTCTTGTTAAGTGATGAAAAAAGGTGCAGAACAGAGTATATTTACTGCCATTTGTATAAATTTTGTGGAAAAATATATTTACAGATTTGCTTTTACGTGGGTAAGAGATCTCTGGAAGGGAAGCCCATGTTGGTTGCCTCTGGGTTGGGACAAGGGGAACTAAGAGGTTTGGGGAAGGGTAAGAGGGGATTTTTCCTTCTTTCTTTTTCTTCTTTTCTTTCTTTCTATCTTTTTTTTTCTTTTTTTACAAATTGGGCAGCCCCCAAGCCAAAATAGGTTCAGAGAGATTCATTCCCGGGACCTTTCCTTATACACCTTTCTAAGCTTTTTGATTTCTGAAGCATGAGAACGTATTCTGCATTTGATTATTTAAATCGTTAAAATAAAAACATACAACACAACTAAAAAAACTTTTCCACACACTGTGACCACATTGCCTGAAATTCTGCTACAATAGATTCCTGAGAGCTCACAAGGGAATATCCCTGGGAGGGTTTTGATGTGTAAGACTCCTAGACATTCACACTTGGGGGTGACTGGCTCAGTCAGAGAGTTTTCTAACACCTAGCCATAGAAAGCAGGGGTTTGCACTGAATCAGGGAAGGAGTGTGGAAATTTGGAGCCAGGGGGCACTTCTGGTGAGGAAGGCTGGGATCAGGGTGCTACAAGGGGGGGACGGCAACATCAGCTAGGGCCGGGAGGAGACGAAGGATTCTGAGATGTTAGAGAAGGGCATCCAAAGGGATGTGGTAGGGTGCCAAGCCCAGGAGAAACGTCCCTTCTATATTTGGCTCACAGTCTGCCATAGGCCAAGCACAGCTGTCACTTCCGTCTTGTCAGGACTCTCCACACATGCACCCTACCATCAATGTGCCCCCCGCCTTGCCTGGCCTGCAGTGGGAGGCTGGGGAAATGGAGGTGGAGAGCAGAGAATTAAGGCTACGTGGTAATGCTGGAATGATCAGCTGTGCAAGGGAAACTTTTTGTCCTTTGTCTTCCCATCTGGGGATAGGTTAGAGGAAACTGTGATCAAGAAAGGAAGATCTGGCACATGCCTAGAAGTCAGCTAAGAGAAGGAAGTAGGGAGGAGACCTAGTTTACCTCTCTCTTGTATTCCTCTTGCTCCTCCTTCAGGGTCAGCTCTATGAACACCTGCTGCAGCTTCTCATTGCAGTAGTTGATCACAAATTGCTCAAAGCTATTATCCTGAGGGAAGGTACACAGGTTAAAGAGCTCACTCCAAGACACTTCCTCCCTCCCAACCCTCCCTCCCCCTCCTCCCCTTCCACCGCTAACCCTAGGGAAGCAGGGTGATGAGGTTGGGGGAAGCTCTCTCACCTCTAGTATCTCAAAACCGTAGATATCCAGGACCCCCATTACCTTCTTCTTCTCCCCAGTGCCCACCTGAACAGGAGGGAAGGATAAGTCTGAGGACAGGCTCCCTCTGTGAACTGAGCCAGGCCCTTCTGGGTGGGGTTGGAGTAGGGGCAAACACAACCAGCTTGAGCTTAATTAAGCTGGAAACAGACTATTGTAATTCTATTCTCCTGCCTCCTCCATATGCTAGAGGACAAGCAAAGAGGAAGAGGAGGAGGAAAAGGAAGATGCAAATAGATTCCAGGATGGTGCTCCCTTGGTATGAGGTAAAAAGACATGAAAATCCCCTCAGGACAGGAACCATTCCTTGTATTTGTAGAGCATTTTACAAAATAAATAAATAAATAAATAAATAAAAATTGCATGTTCTTATTTAATTAAGTCTTATCATAACCTTATAAGATATGATTATTCCCATTTACAGATGAAAAGGTCAAATTTCAGAAGGGTAAGCATTTACCAAGCCTAGATTCAAACCCCATCTTACCCTGCTGCCTTTCAGTAATAGCTTCTAAATAGATGGCACTTTCATGTTGGTAATTTTTAATAACAGTTTTATTGAATATAATTTACATACCATGTACAATTCAGTGGTTTTTTTTAGCATATTTGAAACATTGTATAGCCATCACCACTACCTAATTTCAGAGCATTTTCATCATCCCCCCGTGAGAAGTCACCCCCCAACTCCCCTTCCCTCCCAGCCCCTGGCGATTACTGACCTACCTGCCACCTCTACGGATTTGCGTATTATGGGCAATTCATATAAATAGAATCATACAAAACATGGTCTTTTGTGACTGGCTTCTTTCACTTGGCATAACATTTTCAGGGCTCATCAATGTTGTAGCATGTATCAGTACTTCATTTCTTTTTACGGCCAAATAATAGTCTTTTATGTGGATATACCACATTTTGTTTATCCATTCATCAGTTGGAGAACATCTGGGTTATTTACACTTTTTGGCTATTACAAATAAGACCTCTATGAACATTTGTGGACAAGTTTCTGTGAGGACATCTATTTCCAATTCACTTGGATATATACCTAGGTGTGGAATTGCTGGATCATATGGTAACCTCTGATCCTCACCAAACCTTTTTTTTTTTTTTTTGAAACAGGGTCTCACTCTGTTGCCCAGGCTAGAGTGCCGTGGCATCAGCCTAGCTCACAGCAACCTCAAACTCCTGGGCTCAAGTGATCCTTCTGCCTCAGCCTCCCGAGTAGCTGGGACTACAGGCACACGCCACCATGCTCGGCTAATTTTTTCTATATGTATTTTTAGTTGGCCAATTAATTTCTTTCTATTTTTAGTAGAGACGGGGTCTCGCTCTTGCTCAGGCTGGTCCTGAACTCCTGACCTTGAGCGATCCTCCTGCCTCGGCCTCCCAGAGTGCTAGGATTACAGGCGTGAGCCACCGCGCCCCGCCTGGTTGGACGTTTTTACACTCTCACATTTCATACTCACTGCATGGAATTACCTCTCCCATTTATTGTCAGCATAAGAGATAAAAATTCTAGCTTTCCAAAGGCTAAATAAGTTTCCCCTCTGTTTAGCTTTGGTAGTTTCTGTGGTTTTTAGGTCTGCTGCGATTATGGCAAATTGTTCATCCCTCCTCTTTACTCCCAAAGCATTTTGCTGTGCTTCCCTTACAGGCAGGGTTTTCATGTAGCAGACAATGAAAGGTAGCCTTTTTGGCAGTGCAGTGTTTAACGGTAAGAATTGCTTGGCCGGGCGCAGTGGCTCACGCCTGTAATCCTAGCACTCTGGGAGGCCGAGGCGGGAGGATCGCTCGAGGTCAGGAGTTCGAAACCAGCCTGAGCAAGAGCAAGACTCCATCTCTACTAAAAATAGAAAGAAATTAATTGGTCAACTAAAAATATATATAGAAAAAATTATCTGGGCATGGTGGCACATGCCTGTAGTCCCAGCTACTCAGGAGGCTGAGGCAGGAGGATCACTTGAGCCCAGGAGTTTGAGGTTGCTGTGAGCTAGGCTGATGCCACAGCACTCTAGCCCAAGCAACAGAGTGAGACTCTGTCTCAAAAAAAAAAAAATTGCTCTTTACCTAACACTGACCATGCATTATGATCACAGTACCAGGCACTGTGCTAAGTGTCTCATATATATATTATCACATTTTCCCCTTGCACAACTTTATCAGCTCCTTATTCAAGGAAACTTTATAGAGGCCTCCTTTGTGCCAAGCACAGTGCTGTGTACTGGGAATAAGTCAGTGGAAAAAAGCCCTGGATCTCTGGTAGCTTTCATTCAAGTGAAGATCCTAGGCAATAAACATCGATCAATAAAATATAACACGATGTAAGGCAGTAACAAGTGCTATGAACACAATGAAGCAGGGTAAGAGAATGGACAGAAGATTCTAGCAGGTGTGTGTGGTGCTACATTTAATTTTGTGATCGGGAAAAGCCACCTTGTGAAGGTGATATTTGTGCAAAGACATAAATGATATAAGGGGGCAGCCATGCAAATATCTGGAGGAAGAGTGTCCTGGGGGAGAAAAAGGGAGTGCAAAGGCCTGAGGCAGGAAGAAATTAGATTTTGTTATGCTAAATTCACAGCAGAAAGGAGGGCAGAATAGGCAGAGCAGAGTAAGCAAGGGAAAGAGTGGTAGGGGATGCAGCCAGAAAGGTGGCTAGGAACAAAGCCAGGTAGGCTTCATAGGCCACAGGAAAGATTTTGTATTTTGTTCTAAGTGTGATCAGGGGCCATCAGAAGGTTTTGAGCAGGTATATGTTATCATCTGATAATTTAAAGATCTGATTTCTGCATAGAGGATAAACTATATCAGTCAAAAATGGAAGCAGAAAATCCAAATAAGGGGCTAGTCCAGGTACAATGGTAGCATGGGAGCTTGGAGTAGGGTAGAGGAGAGGGCCAAGGATAGAGTCTTAAGTCCTTCCAATAAATATTTAGGGGTCTGGGCTGGGTGTGGTGGCTTATGCCTATAATCCCAGCACTTTGGGAGGCCAAAGTTGGGAGGATCACTTGAGGCCAGGAGTTCAAGACCAGCTCTGGGCAACATAGTGAGACACTGTCTCTATGAAAACAAAAGGAAAAAATAGCTGGTGTGGTGGCCTGCCTGTAGTCCTGGCTGCTCAGGAGGCTGAGGCAGGAGGATCACTTTAGCCCAGAAGTTTGAGGTTGCTATGAGCTAGGCTGATGCCACTGCACTCTAGCCTGGGCAACAGAGTGACACCTTGTTTCAAAAAAAAAAAAAAAAAAAGCTAAATTGTCTATATTTCTCCTTGCAATTAAAAGAAAAAAATAATATTTGAGAGCCGTCAGTGAAAACTGAGAAGGATCAGCAAATAAGCAACTAGGGAATACTTTCTTTAGTTGGATCCAGAGAGAGTATTTGAAGTGGAGAAAGCATCTGAGCATTTGAAATAGGAGGAAGTGATCAACTGTATCAAATGTTGCTGGTGGATCTAGACTAGGGTTTGTTAACCTTAGCACTATTGACATTTTGGGCCGGATAATTCTTTATCATGTCCTCCTGTTGTAGCACGTTTAGCAGCATACCTGGCTTCTGCTCACTAGATGCTAGGGGCACCTCCTCAGTTGTGATGACCCAAAACATCTCTAGACACTGCCAAATGTCCCTGGGGGTAGCATGGGAGGATCGCCCACTCTTGAAAACCACTGGTCAAGATGTTCTCCAGGAGACATTTGAGAAGACAATACACAGGTCAGCCCTCCATAATAAGGAATTATCTGACCCAAAATGTCAATAATCTCAAAACTGAGAAACACTGATTTAGACTCTAGTTAAGGTGAGAGCTGACCATTGACCATTGGGTTTAGAAACTTGGAGGTCATTGATGACCCTGAGTTTTAAGTGCAGTGGTGGGGATGAAAGCCTGATTGAAGGAAATTCAACAGAGAATAGGAGGCGAGCAGGTGGAGGCAGTGAGAAGTTTTGCTGTAAAGTGAAGAGAGAAATGGAGCACTGATGCGGGAGCTGGGTCCAGTGAGAGTTAAATTTACAAGTAAATGTGAATTATTTCACACATAGAGAATTATAATTTATATGCATGTACTCATGTATACTACAAAGAATAATTAAACAAACATCAGGCAGCTTAAGAAGTAACTTGCCAACATGGTTGAAGCTCCCTGGATGTCCCTCTGCAGTCAGACTCTTACTGACAAGGGATAAGCACTATTCTGAGTGTTTTACTTTTACTACATACATCAGTAGCAAAACAGTTATTTTTTTCTTTCCAAACACAAGGTATATTATTATAGTATGTTTGTATGATGATGGGAATGTTTCAGCAAAGAGAGGAAACCCAATTATGCGGGATAGAGGGGGTAATTTCAGGAGTCCTGTGGGAAGGATCCCAGGGCACAGATGGGGGCTGAGAGCAGGTCAGCTGCTCTGCCACCCTGGCAGAGATGCAGGTAAACTGGTGGATTTAGGGTGGGACTATGAGGAAGTTCTCGTCTGAAAATTTCTGTTTTCTTACTGAAATGGGAAGAAAGGTTATTATCTTGTGAAATTGTGGTCTCAGATTTGGGGGATGTGAACCAACTAAGGAAAGAAGTGTGGGCTGGCAGGCCACCCGGAGGGCCCACGGGCAGTGAGCCCACTCAGTATGACTGTGGGTTTCCCCCAGCTGTGGGGCGCAGGTGTGGAGCAGGCAGAGTGGGATTTAACCAGGGATAAAATGTGTCAGAGGGAGAGGAGCCAAAAGTGTGGTGAGAGGTGATTACAGTGTGGAACAGCTACACAGGAGGCTGAGGCAGGAGGATCGCTGGAGCTCAGAAGTATGAAGTTGCAGTGAGCTACGATGATGCCACTCAGGGTGACAGAGCAAGACTCTGTCTCAAAAAAAAAAAAAAAAAAGAAAAGAAAAGAAAAGAAAAAGAAAAAAAGGCCTATTTGAAGCCACCTTTTTTTTGGCCTTTCTCCTCCCCTCTGTCTGGATGGTCCTTGAGTTGCTCTAAGCCTAGGATTTGGAATCATCTAGGCATGTCTTAAATATTGATGCCTGAGTCCCACCCCCAGAGATTCTGATTTAATTGGTCTAGGATTTGACCTGGGCTTTGGGACTGTTAAATGTTTCCCAGAGGATTCTAATGTGTAGCCAGGGATAGGAACCATTGCTCCAAGGAATGCCTGGGGCTGTGTTTAGAAACCCACCCGCTCTAATCCAATCCAGAGGGCAGAGTGAGATCTTGCAGGAGTGAAGAATGAATTGATCTGGACCTTGAAGGATAGATAAAATTTCACCAAGTAGAGAGGCAGATGTGAAGAGGGGCAGAACAAAGAGCAAAAGCCTAGAGGTGGTCTGAAGCTTGCAACAAGCTGCAAACAATGCAGTTTATAATAAATAAGCAGAGACTGGGGAAGGAGGTCTAAGATTTGAGAGCAACTGGGCAAATACCTGGAGATGGCAATGATGAGTAATTCAATTTGTTTGGAAATTAGGTTGAACAGAGAAGCTGGGTGATTTTAAATTATGGAAGGAGTTAAAGGCCAGATTGAAATTTTGTAAATAATTGAGTAAGCAGTAGGGAACCTGAGAGGCTTTTGAGCAGTGGAGTTGCATACGAGTGTGTTTAGGGAGGCTAATCTAACAGCAGTGGCCAGGGAGACTTGGCACAGGGTAGGAAGTAGGGAGACCTGCCGGGGAAGCTGTTGCAATGAACCTAGATGAGGTAATTTTTCTGGCAAGAGCTGGGGAAAAGTTAAAGATATTGTGGTAGAATTAACTGGGTTTGAGAGCACACCAAAAGTAAGGCAGAGGGGAAGTGGAGGAGGCAGCAAGTTTTCAGATAAGGAAGAGTGATGGGGACCATGGTGCCATAAATGGAGACAGGGAAGGAGGTTTTGGTGGCATTTCATCAGTTTAGTGTGGAACATACTGATTTTGCGAACCAGCAGCATGGTCTGTTTGTCTGTGTTCCTCCGCAGGCACTGGACAAATGTCTGCATGTGACACACAGGTTGGAGAAGCATTTGGTTAGAGATGATGGCTGAGTTGAATGGATGAGCTTTTTAAGGGAAAGTCTCAGAGAAGGGAAGAATCCAGAGATAGACACTTACACGAGAAGGGAGGAGAAAAAGCAAAGGGGAAGGGCAGAGCAGAGGAAGGATAATTGGGTGGGGGAGGAGAAAACATGTCCATGAACCTGGAGATGTGGGGAATCCAGGGTCAAGGGACAAACATGGCAGAGTTCAGAGAGGCAGAGTACCATGAAAATGCCATTAATTTGGGCTCCTCTGGTAACCTCTGATCATTGGGTGACATTTGAGAGTGGGTCTCAGTAGAGTAGGGAGTAAAAGCATATTTCAAAGAGTCAAGAAATAGTGGGTATGAAAGAAAGGCAGACACAGACACATCTCTGTTAGTAATACTCCCCTATTTAAGAAAAAAGGTGTTTAGGGGTGAGGAAGTAGAAGCTGCAAATATGGATTCTTTTTCCATAAGTTTGGTAAGGTAGGTACATTAAGTCTGAAACATCCAAAGGAGAACCCATGATATCCGTGTGTCACCCCACCCTCCTCCCATGTCTCCTATCTCAGTGCATGGCTTCCCTTCTAGACTGTAAGCTCTGTCAGGTCAGGGGTCACACCTGCTGTCCGGGCAGATGCCTCACCAGTAAACTGCATGGAGTTTGCATGTTGTATAAATGCATAAATTCAGGGTAGGGCCCTGTCTTGCCCACTGCTTGTGTCACCCAATTGCCACTTCCCTCACAAAGAGGCCTCAGGGTAGGAGAGGGCACCTAGCTCCAGGGAGACTTGAGAGACTATGGACCTCCTCTCTGGGGCTTCCACAGTTCTTTGCCCTTTCTGCCTGGTACAGTACATCATGTGGGGCTCTAATCCAAGTTGTCTGCTACCCTCCAGCCCGCAGTCAGGAACAGCTATGGGCAGCTGGCATCTTTTTTCCCTGCCTCTCCTTCACCCTGTCCTTAACCAACTTCTTCACAATGGTCTGCCCTCTTCTTTCCTCTTGCCTTCCTGGAGTTCTGGGGATAGTAAGTAGTGGAAAGCGGGTGCTGGGGAAGGAAAGGCCCACTGAGAGTAGACCCTAAGGTCTTCCCTGGCAGGTTCCCAGGGAGCCCCTGCAGCCCCCATATTTGTGTGTCCTTCTGGTGGTCTGGGCATCTGCCTCTCCCACTTTAGTCTCTGTTGGCTTTCTTTTTTTCCCTGGAAGAGGAGATGAAGGAAAGTGAAAGAGGAAACCAAAAGGGCAGGGTCTTCATGGGGCCACAGTCTTTGGAATTGCGGGTGATACATCCACTAAGTCTCTTTAATATCGTCGCTCAGAAGTTCACACACACGCACACACAGATCAGAACAAGGAGGGATCGCCAAGGGGAACCGGGAGCCGGCTGGCTCTCTGGGATTGGTAGGTCCATATCCTGGATTCCCCTCAGCCGGCTGCGCAGGGGTTGGAATGGGTGGAAGGGCGTTATTTACAGAGAACAGGACATGTTTCTTATCCCAGGAAGAAGGGTCCTAAACCAGGAACTTTCCAAATGTCCTTCCAAAAACAACAAAAGGAGAGGTTCTGGGATTAGCAAGAAAATAGGCAGAGACCTGGGTGGAGGAGGGACGAAACTATACTCGCGCGTGGGGGCGTGGCTACCCCGCAGCTCGGTCCTCCTGGGAAGAAAGAGAAGAATCTGTCTGTCAGTGGGTGAAGCCTGGAGCCACTAGACCAATCACCGGACTGAATCACCCCGCGGAGACGAAAAGAAGGCGGAGCCTGCCGACCTGGAGGCGGGGTTTGTTAGTGTTGGGGCGGAGCCTATAAAGGCGGCGGGTCTTTGGGGACCAGAGCGAGGGTGTTCGGGCTGTGGCGCTGTACTTTGAAGGGGTGGGATCCTGGGGCAACTGAGGGCTGAGCGTTTGGCCGGGATCCCAAAAAGCGGCGTCCCTAGGAGTGTGGGCTTTAGAGGGGTTCCTGAGGAACTGAATTCGGAACTTGCTCGAAAGGTGAGAGGTTCCCTGGAGGCGGAGTTTAAGAAGTGGCGAAGTCTAACGGCCCCAGAGGCGGGTGTGCAGGGCACCCACCGGGTCCGCGGCAAGACTGTAGAACGCGCCTGGGAGGTCGAGGGGCGCAGGGTGGGGCCGGGCTGGGGGCGTTTTTAGGGATCCCAGTAGTTCTCGTGGTGCTGCGCGGCGATGATGATGACTACGGTGAGGATGGTACAGAGCACCATGGCCGCGATGCCCACAGCCAGGGAGATGAAGGAGAAGTTCCGGGCCTCGCGGGAAGCTATCTCTGCCGACACCATGTCTCCGCGGGCCAAGGCCGTGCGCACCTACGGGGCATGGAGTGGGGGAAGTGTAAGAGCTGCTGCTCCGCTCAAACGCCTCAGCCTCCCTCTAAAATTATGCCCAGAGGCCCAGCACTCCCTGGGACTAAGAAAAACCGAGCGAGCCCCCCCCCGCCGCCCCCACCTGCACTGCCTTGAAGATGGCGATGATGCCCGTAGGCCAGAAGCAGCAGATGGTGGTCAGCACCGCGATCGGCATGTAGTCGTGCGGCGGGCGCCTCGGCTCCAGTAGGGCCAGCCCTGGGCCCTGTGGCGGCGGCGGGAGAGTCGAGGTCACTCCCGTCCCCCCTGGAGTCCCGCTTGCATAGGGCTGTGGAAGGAAAGTTGGGGGGAAGGGACGTCACACTGACCCTCTCCCAGCCGACCAGCGTTGGGCGGCTGGCAAAGCGGCTTCAAAGACACCATTCTGACCTGTTGCTTCTCAAAGAAATGATCGCCCACTACCCTTCCCAGACACCCATAAATTCTGCCTAGGCCCCTCTCCTCCTTTCACTGTGTCATTAATCTCCATACTCTTGGGGCTCTTTACACTCTCTCCCTCAAGGTATGGTCACACTCGGGCTGTTCTGGCCTCACTTCAGACCTTGTTTCTTCCCTACAGACTCCCCTACCCACTCGCTCCCATTCCCAAGTCTTTCCTTTGTGCCTCCTGTCTCAGGCTCTGTTCTGTCTAGGGCTTGTCCCAGGAACACCACCTGTTCCCTGGCCCTCTTTCTCCATCCCACAGCCCCCACCGTGTCCCCAGTTTCAAGTCCTGTTCCACCATGTCCCCCTCCTCCCACGCCCGACTGCCCTGCACTCACCGTGCCCACCGGGTAGACCGGCACGTAAGCAGTGCAGGGCTGCAGCTGAAGGGGGTATCCGGGAGCTACGTAGCCCCCCAGCGGCAGCGTGCCCACCGCCCCCGCGTGCGTGGGCACCACGAAGCCGGGGGTCTGCGCAGTCTGGGCCGGCGCCGGCGGGGGCGGGGGCGGCGCGGCGGCGGAGGGCGGCGGCGGGGGAAGTGGGCCCTCGAAGCGAGTCTCCTGCAGGTAAGGGTCGGGTGGCATGCGGGGCAAGGTAGCGCAGCCGGGTGGGGGCGCCCCAGCGGCAGAGCCGGGCGGGGCGTGGTGTGGGGGCCGCGGCAGCGTGGCGGAGGACGAGGGACCACGCTGAGCGTTGGCTGTGGAAGAGGTCAGGCCACCTGCCCCCAAGCGCGGGAGGGTGGCGGTGCCAGACTGGTGGTAGTGGTGGTGGTGGTGATGGTGCGAGGAAGGGGCTGTCTGTGGGGGTGGGGCTGGGGGTTCGGCCGGGGGCTGAGGGGCATTATAGGGCGGTGGAGAAGTGTGAGGGACTGAGTCTGGGAGTCCTGGGGCGGTGAGCCAAGGAGAGGATAAGGGAAGGCAGACAGCGATGAGATGAGGAGGGGTATGGGGAGACACAGAAGGTCAGGGATGGAGAAGAGAGAGACAGGTGAGAAGCCATCTCTCATTTGAGTGGCAACAGAGGGGCTGATATCTAGGCCATCTGCACCCCCTTCCTCCTTTCGATCTAGTTTTGAGGTCACAACTCTCCTCTGCTTCTCTTCTTTCTTTTTTGTCAACATGCACACAGCTCTCACTGGCAGACCCAATCTTCTATCCTTTGCTATGGCTGCCTTTGGGCTGGCCCATCAGACCTAGTCCTGTGTATGCATATGCGTAGACATGCAGTCCTGTGTTAATAATATGTGCTCAATTCAACAGTTGTAGAAACACATGTGGGATGACATGTTCCACTCTGCCTTCCTTCAGTGGGGGAGAGAGTGCCCTAGCCTCTCTGGGAATCTCAGGACCTATTTTAGAGAAAAGAAAGAAGACTCCTCTGGATTTTACTCCCCTGACAACCCCCATCTGATCACGTCTCCATATTTCCCCTCTGGATTTCTCCATGCCAGCCTGAGATTGTCCATCTGTCACTCCCAATGATGCTATCCCTGCAGTACCTGGCTGATGCTAAGCCATGCTGTACCTCCTTCATCCTCTCAACCTGCCCTCTACCCATGTTGTTGGCAAGGGGCAGAAGCTGAGACTGGAAGGAGAAAAGGAAGAGAAGGGAGGAAGATAGAAAGAGGAGACGTGGGGGGTGTTGAGAGCCAGAGAGAGGGGAATGAAACAGAAACACCGCTAGGGAGGGGTAAGGAAGGGGGTTGGGGCAGGTGGGGAGAGTTAGGAAACGGTGGAGAGGGCAGGAGGTTTTGTTATTGTTTTTTACCTGACTTTTCGGATGACATGCCTGCGGTGTCACTGGGACAGGGTCCCTGCAGCCGGAGTGGGGGGAGGAGGGCCTGGCTGGCTCCAGAGTCTGGGTGCCGGATGGCGCAGACGGCAGCAGCGCAGAGATGGAGAGATGAAGGCAGCTGCGGGGGGCGGAGGGAGAGCGGGGAGGGGGGAGCTTAAAGGGACCGAGGCGAGGGAGGAGGAGCGTTTCAGATGTTGTCCCCTCTCGTTTCAGACGTTCTCCCCTCTCGGTCTCTCCCAACTCCCGGACCACCTCTCTCCTCCTCTCACCCCGGCATTCAAGCTCCCAGTTTAGGCTCCCTTGGAGTTGTCATGGAAACGGAGGCAAGACCAGGCGAGCGGGTGGGACTAAGGAAAGGAAGGAGGGAGACAGAACTCTCTAGAGTTTCCCCCTTCAAGATTCTCTGTAGTGATTATATTGTGGGAGGAAGCGAGCAGGTTCTCAGTGGATTCAATATCCCAATTCCCTCTAGACCTGGTTCACTCTGACAGGTCTTCCCTACCTTAGCTTTCCTCAATTTCCTGCAAGATGCCAGGATCTTCTACCAAATCTTGGGCCCTAGTGTCCTCCTCTTTAGAAGAGATGAATATGTGTGAGAGAGAATTGTGTAGAGTTGAGAACTGAGATGGTTTGAAGAGTTCCCAGGGTACGGCGGACCTGCCACCCTGGCAGTCAAGTGCGGGGTTCGGGTCTATAATTAGGTCTGCCGGGGAAGAGGGAGAGAAAGAGTTGCGGGGGTGGGGTGGGGGGATGCATAGATACCTTCTTCATCCAGGATTAAGGAGCTGGAGCTCTTTGTGGGGGGTGCGGTGGGGACAACTGCTCATTTCCCGCAGCTGGGTTTGGGAATGTGTGCTTATTCCCCCATTCTCCCTTTGCTGGTTGGGCTGCTTAGCGTTCCTGGCCCGCTCAGTGTTCAGATCCATTCCCTAAATCCCCTACGCCCACCCACCACTGCCACCAAGACGCACCTCCACCTCCTGAGTCGACCTGAGGCACAGCGTTATTGCAGTCTTTTTATTTGCCTATTACATCTTGGGAGCGCGTGGGTGGGGGGAGGGTGAGGATAGGCAGTCTACCGAGATTTATACCAGTTTTGCAACAACACAGCCAGAGAATCATTATCCCCTCCATCTTTAGTACTTCCCAGCCCCCGGATGCAGCAGAAGCTCTCCGGGCTGTGTCCCTCCCTGTCAGTGTGCAAGGCGGAGGCTACAGACCAGTATAGAGGCCCTCGCCTGAACCAGTCCCAGGTTCTAGAGATTTAAATCACGGCCTCATAGCAGTCGTCCTGGTTTCTCAGGCGTTTGCTTGAGCCCCTAACCCCTTACCCCCACCTCATCCTCACTTTACACAAAGCCGAGCGCAAATTGGTTAGATTGGGAGAGACGAGTTTAGACCTGGCAAAGAGCTTGTGAACAGAAAGAGGGGTTCAGACATGCTGAGAAATCCTTTTCTTAAGGGAAACATCTTTAAATGTAAAAGCCCTAACAAGTAAAAGGCCCAACTGGGGCACCAGGATATCGAGGAGGGGTCCCAGACAGGCGGAGAGAGGCGAGCGCCTGAGCTCGGAAGTCTGATGGGGTGGGTGTGCGTCGGGAGCCTCCCACAGAGAGCTCTGAGGGCTGGGTTGTGGGGGTCGTTCCGGTTGAAAGACTAGTCCTAATCACGTGGGCTTGAGTCAGTGTAGCCCCAGGGGCCCTCCGCCCCTTCGGGGTGGGTCGTATATGGGGAGGAGAGTAGACTAGGGCAGGAGAAACTGGGCCAGGCTGCGCTTAGCTCGAGAGGCTTCGAGGACTCTCCGCGTCTCTGGAGACAAGGGCACTACACGCACTTCAGAATAAAGAGTTGTAAGACGCCAACTTGGGGCGGGCGGGGGTTGAACGGTACACCCGGCTTGGCATCAGCCCTACAGGGCACCCTGCCACTCACCCACCACTCACCCAGCGCCGACAAAATGCGGAGGACTACCTTTCCCCAGTCCACCCGCACCGCCCCTTGGGGAGAGAAAACTACACGTTCCGCTGCGGAGCCAGACCCTGGATTGGGAAGTGGGGGGAATCAAGGTGGGGAAATCAGACCCTTGCGTCGCTGAGTGCAGTGGGGTCTGGAGGGGCCTTCTTTGGACTTCCAGGACATGTTTGCTGCTTCTTCCTCTCCCCACCAGCCTAAATGGTTCGCTCCGCCTATTTCCTCCCCTGCTCCTAGGGCACAATGGAATGTTCCATTGCCCCTCCGGTCCCAGGCCTGCGTTACGGGGGACGCTCGCACGGTTGCCAGGGAAAGCCCCGGACGTGACGGCTGTGCGCGACCCCGAGCAGCCCGCCCTGCCCCCCGCGACGTCCGTCATTCCCGTGCGCCCTCTCCCCTCAAACCCTTTCCCTCCCCCGTGGGTTCCAGACTTGGGAGAAGTAAACAGCGGGCGGAGCGAGGCCTACAGACCCAGGCCAGGTGGGAGTTTGCACTTTCCAGGGGGCCTGGGCTGCTGCTCAGGGGTCTTGCAGAACCTTTGGTTGTGCTTGGCCGGGGTGACACGTTAGGAAGATCCTGGGCCTAGGGACCGAGTTCCCCAGGCGCTGAGTTAGGGGCGGGACTTCGGGTGCGCGTTGGTGCGTCAACGTGGTAAGGGGGTGTGTTTGTAGGGAGACGACTGGAGTGAGTTAAAAGTAGGCTATTTTGTGACAAAGACCTAGTGTGGAAGCGGGAGGCGGAATCTTGATTGCCGGCGTTTGTTCCGAGGGGAGAGGGTGTTGTCATTTCCCTCACAGGCCCTCATCGTCCCCTTCTCAGGCGGGAGCATGCTGGGGCTCTGGGGGCAGCGGCTCCCCTCGGCGTGGGTCCTGCTCCTGTTGCCTTTCCTGTCGCTGCTGCTGCCCGCAGCCCCCTCGCCCCGCCGCACGTCCTACAAGCCGGTCATCGTGGTGCATGGGCTCTTCGACAGCTCGTACAGCTTCCGCCACCTGCTGGAATACATCAATGAGGTCTGGCAAAGGACACGGGTGGAGGGCATTAGAGGCGTCTATAGTGGCTGGGAAGGGAGAGCTGGGAACTGAAAGCCACCCTCAGGTCCTGTCCAGGTCCTCGGGGAGCTGGTGCTGGTGTGGGGAGAGTTGGGGGCTGATGGGATCCCTGGTTCTGTCAGGGCACAATAGGCATGTGGACGCGGGCCAGCGGGTGGTGTGTGTGGGGTTCTTAGCCCATCCTTGGTGGCTGCATTGCCCCCTTCCCACAGACACACCCTGGGACTGTGGTGACAGTGCTCGATCTCTTCGATGGGAGAGAGAGCTTGCGACCCCTGTGGGAACAGGTGCAAGGGTTCCGAGAGGCTGTGGTCCCCATCATGGCAAAGGCCCCTCGAGGGGTGCATCTCATCTGCTACTCGCAGGGTAGGCAACTCCTCTGCCCTCGACTCCTAAGCCCTAGCCGAGGCTTGGTCCATATCTGAGGGACGCTTCCTAGTGTCCCTTTTTCTGAACCACATTGCTCTAGCCAGAGCCCTGGTACCTGAGCCCTTCTTTTCTGACTTCCCTCAGCACATGGGACTTATCTCTGTCTTGAGTGGGAGGGAGGCTCCCTGCACTGCTGCCCCTTCTTTCCCCATTACCCATGTACTTGGACATAAAGGCTAATGGGGCAGGTAAAAGCATCCTGGAGTTAGAGTCAGGAGGCCCAGTATCTAATTCTGGCTCTATTACTTACATGATGTGTGATCAGTTGGCCCAGGGTGTGCCTGCCTTCTCTGAGCCTCAGTCTCCTTTATGTACAGTGTGTTGGGGGGGACAGTGGGGCAGGTACTGTTGGTCTGGCTGTCTGAAGTCCCTGCCCAATGTGGTGTTCTGCCTGCAGGGGGCCTGGTGTGCCGAGCACTGCTTTCTGTCATGGATGATCACAATGTGGATTCTTTCATCTCCCTCTCCTCTCCACAGATGGGACAGTATGGAGGTGAGTGGGCACTGAGCTCCATAGAAGGCCCGGAGTTTTGGGAGGGCAAGAGATTTATGGTCACCTGGCACTGTTGTTTCTCTTGCCAGACACGGACTATTTGAAGTGGCTGTTCCCCACCTCCATGCGGTCTAACCTCTACCGGATCTGCTATAGCCCCTGGGGTCAGGAATTCTCCATCTGTAACTATTGGCACGGTGAGTGGCAGATGCTGAACTGGGGCCTCCATGGAGACGGCACTGTGGAGTGTAGGGTCTTGCTGCTCCTGCCTCTACCATAACCAATAGCAGTGATGACAGTAATAACTTACATTTATTGAGCACTTACTATTTGAACACGTACTTTTCAAAATGCTTTATGTTGTCACCTTATTGCCTCAGAGTATAGCCTGATGCACGGATCAGCAAACCTTTTCTGTAAAGGGCCAGATAGTAAGTCTTTTTGGCTTTGTAGGCCATACAGTCTCTCATAACTATTCAGTTGTGCTGTTGTAGTGTGAAAGCAGCCATAGACCATATATAAATGAATGTGTGTTTCTGTATTGCAATAAAACTTTATTTATAAAAACAAGCAGCAGGCTGGATTGGGCCCACTGGTTATAGTTTGCCAACCCCTGGTATAGAATTTCAACTGATGAATGTAAAGACTAGTTGGGTTTGAAGCCTGACCTTACTAGGTGACTTTGGGCAAGTTACTGTGGCTACTTTCCTTATCTGTAAAATAATAATATAGCACATATCTCATAGGCTGGTTGTGAAGATTAAATAAATTAAATGAATGCAAAGTACTTTGAACAGTACCTGGCTCATACAAGTGCTAGATAAAAGTGCTTGCTATCGGCCGGGCTCGGTGGCTCACGCCTGTAATCCTAGCACTCTGGGAGGCCGAGGTAGGCAGATTGCTCAAGGTCAGGAGTTCTAAGCCAGCCTGAGCAAGAGCGAGACCCCGTCTCTACTATAAATAGAAAGAAATGAATTGGCCAACTAAAAATATATAGAAAAAATTAGCCGGGCATGGTGGCGCATGCCTGTAGTCCCAGCTACTTGGGAGGCTGAGGCAG
>CAUYRT010024778.1:0-27722 GCA_963574885.1 Lepilemur ruficaudatus
AAGCATCCTCATCATTTCATCCAATTGGTTGCAGTAGATATCCACTGTAATCAATTGATCAGGTTTCATGAAGCTGTAGTGGATAATACCAGCTCTAGATCACCAAACACACACCATTAGCTTTTTGTGATGACCATTCAATTTGGGACTGTGTTTTGGCACATCATCTTTATCCAACCAGTGTGCCGAATGCTTGCAATTGTCAAAAAGAATCTATTTTCCATCACAGGTAAGAATACATTGTAAAAACGACTAGCCTTTATGTTGTGACAGCAAAGAAAGGCAAGCTTCAAGATGATTTCTTTTCTGATGCTCATTTAATTTATGCAGAACCCATCTATCCAGCTTCTTTGCCTTGCCCATTTGTTTCCAATGGTCCAATATCGTTGGAATAGTAATGTCAAACCTTGCTGCTAATTCACGTGTAGGTTGAGATGGATTCTCTTCCGCTACAGTTTTCAGCTCATCATTATCCACCTTGGTCTCAGGTCACCCATGTGGCTCATTTGAAAATCTCCAGAAGAGAACTTCTTAAACAGTCAACATACTGTGCATTCGTTAACTAGATCCTCCCCAAATGCTTTGTAGATATTTCAAACTGTCTGTGCTGTATTGTTTCCATGACGGAACTCATAATCGAAAATAACACGAATTTTTGACTTATCCAATGCTTTCACAAAAATTGTTCTAAAAAAATATTGAAAGATAATCACAAGCCAAAATGTGTGCTTGAAAGACTGAGGATGCACCTTCACAATAAAAATAAAACAAGAAGAGTCAAAGTAAAATGTCAGTGATATCAACTGTCAGATTTAGTACTTAAGGAAATAAGACATTTCCTACTTAATCACCTAATATAAAACAGGTTTTTAAAATGCTGTATAGGGGTTGGAGGTAGGGCAGCTGCAGCCTTACCTCCTTGGTCTCCCTTCTCCATGCTCATAGGCATCCAGCCTTCTCTGCTATTGATAAATAGGCCTCCCTGCCCTGAACTACCTTTACAAATTCAGGCTCCTGAGTTCCTCCCCACATCTACCAAGTCAGCAAGCACCTCCAAGGGTGGGGTGGCAGCAGAGAAAATCATCAGTTTTGCATTCATCACCATACATTTGTATTCTGTGGGCTCCCACACCATCCTACAGTGATAAAACAGAAGATTCTGTTCCTATCATCCAAGTAGACATTTTAGTTGCACTGACCTTGGTTGAAGATCTCAGTGCCTGGTCTCTTTCACCCGGGGACCGTGAGAGACAGCAAACCCTCAGACTCAAGTGGAAAATGTATACAATCTCATCCATATGCCCAATTATTGGCCTATGGTGTTGGAAAACTAGGAGCTCTCAGAGCCTGTTCCATCAGCTCTAAAAATGCAAGGTGGCTCAGCTTTCTCAGAGCAACCTGGCATAGTAGAAAGGACATAGTTTTTGGAGCCAGATAGACAAGAACAATTTTGCCATATTTACTTAAACTTTAGGTCTCAGTTTCCCCATCTGTTTATTGGAGATATTAACATCCTCAGTGAACTGTTTGGGGAGTTAAATGAGAAGCTATATAAAGCCTTGGGAGAGTGCCCAGCACTGGGTGGGCTCTCAGCAAATGCTTATTTCCTCCCTCCTCCAAGCATGGAGCTTGAGCCCTGAGAGCTCCCGTTTACATAGGAGTGACCAAAGAACTAATCCTCTGTGCTTCTAAGAAAAAGTAGGAGAAGGGGGTGAAGCTGGAAAGGCATAGAAAAAAGGAAGAGAATAGTGGCTATTCCATTTATTAAGTTTTAATCTTGTCCCGGCCACTCGACTAAGAATTTAATTAGCATTACTTCATGTAAGCTTCACAAAACTCCATCAGAAAAGTATATTCATATTCTCACTTCACAGGTGAGAAAACCAAGCCTCCTTAAGCCTGATAAGGCAACTCGGTCAAGGACACACGGCAAAGCAAGTAGCTGGAGCTCTGACCAGTCAGTGCCATCCCAAAACAAGATCTCCTAACCAAACCCCCACCCCCGGAACAGAGAAGCTTCACAGCTGGTTGACATTTGGATTATGAGATCTTACATAGGCATGGAAAGTCAAGCTCAGTTCTGGAAAGCAGTTAGAAATGTGGATGTTTCTCAGAAGAATGACATTGGAAAGTTGAAATGAAAGGAAGTATGAAATATGCAAACAGGTTCAGATCTTATGGGACAATCTTCAGCCCTTGCCCTTCAATAACAAATATTTTAAAAACTAAAAGTTCAGAATAAGAATTGAGGGGAAACCCACTGGAAAAGTTGTGACTTGATCTTGGCTGGGAAGTCGCAAGTCTCTTTTGATAGAAAGGTCACTCTGCCACCCACCCAGCTTCAGAGCACGGAGCAGGCTAAATACCATGGGGAGAAGTTCTGAGGCCTCCTGATCCAGAAACAGCAGAGAGGAGGAGAGTAAAGAGCTTCAGTAATGATGAAGCCATTAAATATGAAGGTTGAGGATGGTGGTGGAACCTAATTAGGGGTGAGGGTCACCATCAGTCTCTCCATCACCATCCCTCATAAACAATTGAGAGTGTCTCAAAGTAGTGTAAAGTCAACCAGACTGCTACCCTTACATGCCTTCCAGAGAGAAATTTGGAATTCTGGACTTGTCCATGCCCCTGGAAAAAAATGCATCTAGAAACCTCTTGGAAGTGATATCGGAGAGTTGACAGCACATCATTGACACTATGCAAAAAAGCCTCATTTGCATAAATAAATCATCCATTCAGTCCATTCAAAACACATGCACCTGCACATTGGTGGAATGTCAAGAAAGAAGCCCTTGGAATTATTTCTGAATAATTTCATATTTGGGGGGAATCCGGATGAAACCTCCCCACATGTGTCATGGCGTGTCTATGATGTTTCTCCCCTCTCTCTCCCCTACCCCTCTTCTTAGCAATCACATGTGACTTCAGGGTTTGGAATTAGTCAATCTGTCTTCCTGGACAAGGACAGTATGCCAAACAGTACTATTTTGAGACTTAGTTTCTTTCATAACAATGCCCTAGGAAAGTTTTATGAGGATCCTGATTTAAGGTTGGAGGTTAATAGCGCTGAAATTCGAGAACCAAAAACTATTGTGTAGGTGGGTATACAGTAAAACTGAAATAAGGAAGTCTTCTGCAAAGTGAGCAAAAATCTGCATAGTTGGTGCATCTGAAAGTCTCTCGTGAGAGGGTAGCCCTGCTGTAAAAGGGACAAGCCACAGTGGCGTCACTTCCTTGCAGTGGAAAACATGGAGGCCATTGAGCTTATGCTGGGAACAGTGGGGTAAGGAGTGAGCGGGGAGGGAGTCACCTCTGCCAAGGACAGTGTGACAGAAGGGCATGCCTAGCTTGCTCTCTCCCTCAACACCAAAGTCCAATGTCAGTGGACGTTTTCCACCAGTACCAAGAAACTTCAAAGTCTGCTCAGGGTTTACAGTCTTCACATCTATCAGTCTGTGCTTCTCCAGGAGTTGCCAGAAGCACCAGGGCAGAAAACCTCAGGGAGCCCAACCTTAGATCTCACAATTGTGTGCGATCGTGGTGGGGGAAGGGTGTCCTTGGCAAATACGTGATTTTTGCAAATCCATTTTCTTTCCAGCTTGGCAGGTCACCTTAACTTGGAAGCTGACTGCACAACTGGGAAAAAATATGCTTGTTAGGGGATGGGCCAGTGCTCTGTGAACTCGAGCCTTGGCTGGGGGTAACATTCTTTGAACAATCAGGTAAGACAAGCCTGGAAAGATAGAGTACCAATGCCAATGCCAGTGCATTGCCGGGCACCCAGACCCACCGTGGGTCACTGCACAGCCCACAGCCTCACTTGGGGTAGAACTGTGCATTCTTCTAACTGTGATCCTTCCCGTTCCCCAGAACTGTTGGCAGCTGGCTCAGGGCAGACGGTAGAGTTGCTGGGAGAGAGGGCAGGAGAGATGGAAGGAAAGAGGCAGGAAGACAGCAGTTCCTGCAGGTTTCATCCTGATGACCCCAGAGAGACTTTGAAATGTACTCCCAAACTCACCTTGGTGATATTTCTTACCACGTTAGCACAATTGTGCCAGAATTATACACATATCTTCCATTCGGTACTTCCTCATGTGTGCAGGCTTTTCAAAAAGCAACTGGATCATTCCCTTTTACAAAAATCATCACCAGTTCCCCATTCCTCAGAGGGAAGTGTGCCCACCACAGGTGATATGCAAGATGATTTTAAATGCAAATAACAATTTTTATTTTAACAGCTATGTGTTTTCTGATATGAACATAAATTTACTAAAGTAAAAAGGTGAGTCAGTAAATTATTATTTATTAAGTAAATAATATAGGTGGGGGACACAGACATGGCAAAAATGGTGACAACAAAGTGGAAGTGATGAAAATTGGGAGGAAAATGGCTTGCAGACAGGCAGTCCAAACTCCCCGAGGGCAGGACATTTTCCACCAGTGTTTCCAGCCCAAGTCCCGTGGCCTCCAACTGTGCCTCACAGGGTACATCCCAGGCACGGCGGACCCACATCACTTCTACACAAACAGTCTGTGTGTCTCTACTTCCTGCTCCCACCACGTGGAACCCATCCATTTCCAATGCCATTTCTCCATCCAATCTTCCCCAAAATTTAAATCTCCAGGACCATTAGTTTTTATTTGGAACCATTCAATAGTCAACATTCCGCAAATGTTTCTGGAGCGTCTACCATGTGCGGGGCCACTGTGCTAGGCACCGGGGCTTCAGCCATAGGAGTAAAACAGGACAAGAATTCCTGCCATCATGCAACATAGATTCTAATGTAACCAGATAACAGCATGTTTCTTATTCTGCCATGGGGGGTTGCTTTGGGGTACCACTTTTCCCTAGCCAGCCTGGCCAACCCAGGCAGACAGGGTTCTCATCATGGTCATCTCCCCCAGAAAGGGCTGTCGTGACATGAGTCCTCCCAAGTATCAGGGCATTCAAGTTTGCTTGTTGAATTGAGCGAGCAGGCTGAATAGCACAGGCGTCTTTGCAGAATGCAAAGTAGCTTCTGCTGTTCTCTCTGTATCTCCCTCATCTCCCTTTCACCCCCATCCCCTTTCCAGAGCCACTGCCAAGCCTCCACAGGAAGGCTGCATATAGAGTAGCCAACTCATCCTAGACTCCCCTTGTTTTAGCCCTGAGTGCCCCACGTCCTGGAAAACCCCATGTTCCCAGGCAAACCAGGAAGATTGGTCAACATAGCTGCATGTCACATCGACTGTGCACCAATGCTATCTTCTCTAACCACTGTGTGACCTTGGGCACTCACCTACCATCTCTGAGCCTCTATTTTCTCATCTACAGCTGGAGATAATACCACCCCCTAGGACTGCTGTAAGAATTAAAGAGATAATGGAAGTTTAGGGAGATCATCTTGTGCCATGAATGGTTGCTGTGATTAATAGCTTTGGAAGATGGACTGAGAGCAGTGTGAAATAAAAGGGAGCACTGTGGCTGAATCAAAGAACCTGCGAGCTGGTTAGTGCCTGCTGAGTGGCCATCTCTCTTTAAAGGCCGACATGCCAAGGGTCAAGTGGCCACAACACACGTAGACTGTCCAGGGTCTCTAAATGGCAGGCAACAAGAGACTTGCCAGCATAAACTCTCGATCTACCCAGCTCTGCCTTATTATTTTTGTTAAGCAAGTACTATGTGCCAAATACTAAGCATTTTATTTACATGCAATTTCTCTTTTAATGCTCAGAAAGGCCTCCTAAAGTAGCATTATAATCCCACACGTTAAGTATGAGGAACTTGCCCAAGGTCATCCTGCTGGGAAGGACAGATGGACAGATGGAAACTGGGTCTGCCTGACCTTGGAGCCTCTACCCCTAAGCACCACGTAACTGTGCATAAGAAACAACCTCTCCCTGTGTCTTAGCTGGACCTGACAGCCTTTCTCCCCTCCAAATAGAAAGAAACTGGCATTTTACTAGGCACTGGGCAATCTGGTCGGCCTTGGCATAAAGAGGAATTAGCAGGCGAGCCCTTGCTTGCTGGGAGACGGCTTACCCTGAGATCCCGCTGGGTCCCCCAGAACCTGAGTAGGTATTTGCATAATTTCCTTGCATTGTTCTCTAGCTTCAGACTGAGGAGAAAACACAGAGCCGACCTGGGCCAACGTACCAACATGGTTTGGACCAACTTTTTTTCAGCCCACGTCAGTCTAATGCGCAGACTAATTCCCGTAGACTGACCATTAAGGAGGAAAGGGTCCCTGACTTGGAAACAGATGGGGATTTTTGTCCCAACTCCACCGCCTACTAGCTATGCCACTTTGGACAACTTGAGACTCAATTCTCCCATCTATGAAATGGGTCTAAGTTCGTCCCAGCACCAGCAGCAGCAGCATCACCGCCCCTCGTGGAATGCACACTTGCTCCTTTGTACCAAATCCTCTCAAAAGCACTTTGATGCAGTTGCTAGTTTTATGCCTATTTTGTAGTTGAGGAAATCACGGCACAGTGAAGTTGGGAAGTTGGGCCAAGGTCATACATCTAACTAAGTGGTAGAGCCAGGTCTGAAACCCACGTAAGAACCTTGCTCTGTATCCCTGCATACCACTCTTGTCACCTGGACTATGAAGCTTTCCATGGGAGGACAGGTATGAACGTGCCGGGCTCAGAGGTCACCCCGGGATAGCATCCTTGGCTCCACAATTCTCAGCCGCTACCCCTCACACATGCCTGGAAGGAAGAGAGCGGGGCTCACCACGGGAGCACCCTCTTCACGCGAGCACCTCCTCCTTCCGGAACTGCACTGCCCTCCAAGGCGATGGCTAGTGAGTCACCAGTCCCGATAGGCACAGGGGAACACAGAGGGACCGAGGAAAGAGCATCAGACTGCAGAACAAAGCCAGCCAGTGACTTGTGGCAAAGATAATTACAGGCTGGGGTGGCAACAGGGAGCTCAGGGCTGCCTAGTTTATATGGCAATGAATCATAGCCTCAAAGGCTTTGAGGAGGTCTGGAGGCCCCAGCAGGACACTGGAGGCCCAACTAAGATTTTTAAAACAAAACCCAAAAAACCTCCCGAGTCCCTACTACCATGCTGCATCATCTCCTTGCCTTCCTCCCAGCATAAGTCTGTGCCCAAGTTCCCCAACACTGGCGCCCACCAGCCCAGTATTCACTGAAAGCGCTGGAGGAGGGTGTATGTTGGTAGTGTGATAGAATTGTCACATGTACACAAATCCAGCACGTCAGTTAAAATACGGAATTCATGGTTCTCTGTATTTTCCTGCAACAGGGTAAAAATAGCTCATTTTTCATCGAAATAGAAAATGAAAACCTACCACTGTCATATCCAGCAATCTATAACACCACCCTCTACTTCCAGGTTGAACCCTGCCATGCTAGAGTAGAAGCTGTTAATAGATATAGCATTTTGGTTTAGTCAGATAGACCTGAGTCTGTGTTCCCTATTTGCCACTTGTGGCTGTGTGAACTTGGCCAAGTGACTTGCTTCCTCTTTTTCTAACGTGACCCCTAACAGTACTAACTAACTCTGCAGGTTTGAGAGGATTAATTATATAACACATATGTAGGGCTACTTTTGTCAGTTATTTTATTATTCCTGTAATTCTAAATTCTGCCTCCTTCTTCCCCAGCCCTTAGCCAACTGTTCTACACAATTTCCACGGATCCCCCACTATCTCCCCGGAGTCCTCTGGGCTTGATCCCCTGTCCCTGATTATGAGAGTTTCAAAACGGGGCCAGTTGGATTGGGGACCTGCCCCGATCCTGGGTTCCTGACTCTTTGGTTATCCCGCACATGACAGCAGTGGGGCCTGTGTCATTAGTAATTGAGCCCCAGAACTTTCCAATGGCCTCTTGTTTTAGGTTTCAGAGGCGGGAGAGGCTCCGTATCTCCCGCCCGCTCCGGCCATCCTCCCCTTTCTGGGCGCTCACTCTCTCACCTGCGTGCAGCGCCAGAGTTCATGGGCTCTTTCCATGGAAATGCTATTTGGTTACCTGGTGTTTTGCATTTTATAACACCAGAGGCCTGGCTGGGACCAAGACATGGGACCAGCCACAGCCTGACAATGACAAAGAGACACTCTTTTAAACCAATGTCTTGAACTCCTTACACTTTCCCCCTCTCAGACTGCCATCCCTCCAAACGCAACAAAAATCCACGTCTCAGAACTTTGTATAATAACAAAAACAGTAACAACAATAATTTCTTGTGACAGGCGCAATGCTATGTGCTTAAAGTACCTTATTCCATTGCTGCTAGGTTTTATGTTTGGGAATGTGGCTATTCCATTTACCCCTCAAAGCCAGCTTCCCAAATTCCCTAGGGCTGGTTCCTACCATTTTATTGGGTAACCATGTGTCAGATGGCCCTGCCTTCTGGTGTCATATAGGACCGGGCTTGTCAGGCAGAGGAGCCGTGGGATGAAGCGGGTCAGTGGTCACGTGGCCAGCTGAGGGAGGAGGAGGTTTTCATGGTTTTAAAAGCCCGAACAGGCTGGTAACACCCACGGTTGGTTCAGGTGTGGAAGGCAGGCATTCTGTTTGCGAGAGGGTATGTTTGCACAATCTTTATGGAGAGCAATGTAGTAATACCTATCAAAATTCAACATGCTCACATCCTTTAACTCAGTAACTATTTCTAGGAATTTCTCCCATAAATATGTGTACAAAGGACCACAAAAAATGATGATAAATTGAGAAATTGAAAATAACTTTAGTGTTCACCAGCAGGAGAAGGTATAAACAAACTGTGATCCATCCACACCATGAAATAATATTAAGAAGGCAGATCTATATGCCACGATGCCGAAAGATGTCCATATAAAGTGAAAAACAAGCTAAAAAACAAGGCTTATGATTTTTTTTGTTGTTGTTTGTTTAAATATATATATCTTGTGAATGTCTGGGAAGATATACAACAAATAATAGTTGCTGCTAGGGGTTAGAATTAGGGGAAAAGTTCACATTCTGTTTTAATTTTGTGACAGATGTATATTTACTTATATTTAGATCTGTATTTTATGTATGTAATGTATATTTATAACTATATTTTATATATAATATATATGTATATCTCATATGACAATAATATCCCAACACAACAGATCTCTCAGTTCCTCTTCCTGTCATCCCTCTGGTAGAATGCTCCAGAAAACCAATGAATAATAACCCAAAATAAACATTTATTCAGAGCTTTGCAGTTTACAAAGCAATTTCATAAATAAAAATTTATTTATATCTCGCACCATCCCCATGAATTTATGCCCATTTTACAGATGAGGAAACAGAGGCTCAGAGAAGAAAAGTGGTTCTGCCCCTTGTCAAATGCCTGGTGGTAGGCAGAGCCAGGACTGGAAGCTCAGGTGGTCTATATCCAGCACCAGGGACTTTTTCCAGCCCTCCCTGGGTGACACCTGCTTTATCTCTGCCATGGCCACGATCAAATCTCCAGCACAGGTGAAAACCAGAATGCCTAGGCATGGCTAAGAAAGCTGAGAGGAGAAGGGAGAAGGGCAGAGAGAGAAGAGGAGGTGAAGGGCATGGTGGAGAAGAGAGATTAAAAAGGGTTTGAGAAGGCACAAGAGGCTTGGCGTCCTGCTCTACAGTTAAACATGCAGGCCATCAGCAAACCAGGCAAGCAAGACCCTAAATAGGTGCCTCCTTCCTGTGACTGCTCTATTGTTTGGGGATGAGTCATTTGTCACCATCTTCCTCTAAGCTGCATGTGAGCTAGGCCTAAACCCCAGGGTGATGGTATGTCACATGAGCTTCTGCCCAAAAGGCCCATAGGGAGCAGTGCCCAGAACCACAGGCAGGAGAAAAGGAGATGCCACAAGCCTCTTGACCTTTCTGTAATATGCACCTGCTTGTGGCTATAACGTGCCCCTTCAATGGCTCCCGGGCCCTTTGGAATAAAGTCCAGCCTCCGTAACATAACTCACAAGGCCCTTTGAGACCCGGCACCTACCTATTTCTCCAGCCTCATCTCCAGCTATTTCCCACCTGGCTTTCTACATACTGTCTCCTTTAGTGCCCCAGATAAGCGGGCCATTCTCCCGTTCTCTCTCTCCACCTCCTCCCAAATTATTGCACATGCTATACAGTTACTCCTCTTCCTTCTTCCCCGGCTAACTGCTGCTCACCCTTCAGATCCCAACCCAATTACAGCTTCCCCTAGGGATCCCCTCCTCATGGGCCTGCCCTGCTGCCACCATTCAGGCACCACCCCAGTTGTTGCCTCCCCTCTGCCTGGGTCTCCCCCTCCCTAACACTTCCCACACTGAGCTGTGATGCCTCCTTTCCTCGCCCCTCTGCCCGGCTGGACTAGCACAGTGGCTGGGGCATTCTAGGGACCCATAAGTATGTATTGAATGAATGAAGAGTGACACAGTGTGGATGCCACTCCCACAGGAGGTGGCAGGTATCACACTTCAGCACGGGAGGCCTGGTGGGTGCCACATAAATCCTACTGCCTCCATCCGCGTTGCCAGGTCCTCTCTGTCATTGCCTAGAAAATCTTGAGCCTTGAGCGAGCACGTCATGAAGGGCAGTGACCATTGGGAGGCGTGTTGTAAGAGATTTCTGGCAAGTTCTAACCACAATCCCTTAGGGGTAAAAACAGAACATCCTCAGCTTTACAAGGTGGTAATAGAACCAAAGGGCTGAGACCAAACTCAAGAGGTCATTTAATCCATCCCCCTGCCTCCAGGCAAGACTGGCTCAGTCACAGACAAGTGGGTGTATCCTTATAGTATTAGTAGGAGTAATATTATTATTAATATTAGTAGCAATATAGCAAGGGTTGTGCTAAAAATAAACACTCACAGGGAAGATGGTGTCAGCCTCTCTGGGTCACCCTTCCCAATCATCAACAGAACACAGAACCTGGTCTCAGCAGCGGAAGATCAGACTACATTTCCCTCATGCCAACATGATTGCTCAATGAAAGAAGTGAAGCAAGTAGGTTCTGTTTCAGAAGAGGGCAAAGAAAATATTCCAGAGTCAGGCCTTGGGCAGCCTGTCTCAGAGCAGCCCAAAGCATGTGCAAACTTACTAGGCCACAATCAGACATCTCTGCTATTTACAATCAACTCAACCCTTCCCAGGCAGAGGGGCTTTACAGTTTGCAGGTGCTTGTGCATCTGTGACCTCATTTGATCCTCACAACAACACAGTAACAAGTGCACCCCCAAATTAGGGAGAAGCTGAGGCTGCAACAGGCTGTAGGTTGGTTCCCAGAGTTCTCAGACCTAAGTGAGTGGCTGAGCTCAGGTCAGGGAACTAAGACATTGGCTCGCCAGAGGGACCCTCCTCAAGTTACCTTCTGCTTCTCAGTCTGGAATGAGATAAGGAATGGGACAACCAGGCCCACGTGCCCCACAGTCCACGTAGTCAACAAATATGTGAGCACCGACTTCATTCCAGGCACTGCTCCAGGAATACAGCAATGAACAGATTTTTTTAAAAACCCAAAAACAAAAAACCCTGCCCTCATGGAATTTACGTGCTGGGACTGTGATTTTACAAGTAGCTTTAAGTGACATGGTTTCAAATGTTATAGTGCACAGACCAAAATTAAACAATATTGACCCATCAATTTAGGAGACCAAAGCAGGAAGACTGCTTGAGGCCAAGAGTTCAAGACCAGCCTAGGCAACATAGCGAGACCCCATCTCTATAAAAAAAATTTTAAAAAGCTAGATATGGTGGCATGTGCCTGTAGTCCCAGCTACTCTGGAGGCTGAGGCAGGAGGATCGCTTGAGCTCAGAAGTTCGAGGCTGCAGTGAACTATGATCACACCACTGCACTCCAATCTGCATGACAGAGTGAAACCCTGACTCTTAAGTAAGTAAATAAATAAATATAAATAAATAAACAATACTGAATCACATAGTGAGAAATGTATACCCCTTCCAATTTCTTTCAATCCTTTACAGACTTCAAAGGAGGTCTCAGTTTGCTGATCTCCCCTTTCAACAAAAAGAGCACGAACTGCAGGATCCAGTGAGAAGTTAATTCCATCCTTGGGTTCCATCCTATCAATATTAACAGCTAATTTCTAGGTGTGGCCAGTGATGCTAATTTCCCATTAAAGGTAGTGATATGGTCACTTTGTAAATAAATGCAAATTCTTTAGTAAGTGAGTCATTTTAAAGAAAGACCTAAAAGAGGCTAATAGGACAATTGGCAAATGAATGTAGCAAAACACTGGATGTCTGGGGGACTTGAACTAGGCAGGGCCATCGGCCTAGGAGCACGTCTACATCTACAGACCAGGCAAACTACGTTGCTTGTTCCTTAGAGTCGGGCTAGCCCACCGGTTCACCACTTAATGCTTTAATTAATCCCACACCTGTCACCTTCGTCCCTCCACCCACCCTGCAGTCGCCACTGGGCTGAACCCACACTGTCTCCGGGACAGAACCCACAAGGAGCTAAGCCCGGAGCCCAAGAGCAAACACCCAGCCCTTCCTCTTGGCCCCAAGAATTCATCTCCCTTATCTCAATCACCACACTTTCACTGAGGGCAAAGGTCACTCCAGGAAGCTCCCTTAATTACCCTTCATTCTCAGAAGCCAACAGCCACCTACTTTAAATAAAGAAGAACCATCCAGTCCCACTGAACCCAGTTCCTCTCTAGGTCAACGGGTTCCACACAAGCGCAGATTTAGAATCACCTGGAAGCTTTATCAGACTACAGGTGCCTCGCCAGCTCCAGCAGACTTGCTGAATCCATCACGTAAAGTGGGGGCCTGGGAAGCTGCTTTCTGTGCTCCCCTGGAGAGTGCACTGTTCAGCCGTATTTGAAGCCGATGTCCTTAGTTGGGAACTCCTTCTCAATAGGCTTCCTAGTGGGCCAACGAACGACCTACAGTGATCAAGGCAGTAAGTGCAGTGGTTTAGTACATGGGCTTTGGAGTTGAGCAAACCTGGATTCAAATCCTGGGTTCGCCACAAGGAAGAGACTGAGTGGCCTCAGGTAAGCTGTTTAACCACCCTGAGCCTCAGTTGTCTCAGCTGTAAAATGGGGGTAACGATGGCTTCCCTGCAGCATCAGGTTCTTTGAAGGATTCAGTGATACAACGTATGCAAAGTGTACTGTGCACTGGCTTGGAGTGAGAGGCAAAGACCGTACTGGCCATGATCAATGTATTAATAGGATCAATTTTATCTTGGTAAACAAATGGGGCTCAAAGTGCTTTGCAGGGAAGACAAGAGGAGAAGAAGACAGAGACAAGTGAGAGGGAAGGCCGGATAAAGCCATCTTCGACACCCAGATCTATTTTACCCCCTTTCCCTTTAGCATGTGAGGTCCTTAAGGCCAGAGACCAGGATTCTAGGTCATTCCTCACACTCTCCCCACCTTCTGATCTCTACCCACACTGGACACGTGGCCAGACTTGCTGAGTGACCCACAGCTGTGGGGCAGACATTCACCAAGAGAAATGAACCGAGTGGACCATTGAGAGGAGCAAGCTAGGACCCGGGTGTCGTAACAAGGGGGCTTGGGAAGACTCCACCCCTTCCCTGACACAGAGAAGGGGCTCCTCTCTCCTCTACACTAGCATATCTCTTCTCTTCATTTAGAAATGGGGCTGTTTCCTTGCAGTGGATGACAAGTTCCCTCATCTATTGGTTCCCTCTTTCTGCTGAGCACCCTGCCCTGTGCACACAGAGGACACTGCTGGGGCCGAGCATCCCTGGCCTGCCTGCCTTGTTTCCCAGATGAGGAACCTGAGACCCAGGAGGGTGAAATGACTCAGCCACGGTCTCATGGCCTGCCAGTGGCAGCCCCAGGATTCAGATCCGAGCGTTGTGACTTGCGCCGGCTCGTCCCACACCACACACCACCCTCGTAAAGAACACGGCCAAAGTTCCACGAGGACATTTGTCTCTTTGCCTCAATCAGTCGCCTGACCTGCTGTCCAGAGCTCAGTAACTACTGGCTGGTTGAATGAACAAAGAGTTTGGAAACCAAATGTGCTCCCTCAAGCAGAGCCCTATAATGTAACGAGGGCAGGGCTTCTCCGATTGTGGTGTGCACACCCATCACCTGGGCATCTTGTTGAACTGATTCTGCTGACCGGGGACTTTGGGGCGGTAGGCTGAGCACTCTGCATTCCTAGTGGGCTTCCGGGTGATGCTGACGTTGCCAGGACCAGACCAAACCTGAACCGTATATAGCACACTTTGTAACCAGAGTGCTTGGATTCAAAGTCCACCTCTGCTACTTACCAGCTGTGTAGACTTGAACCGGTTACTTAAATATGCTGCACCTTGGTTTTCTCACCTGTAAAAGGGAAGGTGGCAGTGATAACAGAGTACCTGCTTCCCAGGGTTATTGGGGGGGTTAAATGAGGTAACACATGTTAAGCGCTTGGCCTACTGTCACTTGCACACGCCAGGCACGCAGAAGGTGGAAGGGGAGCCTTCCTTTGGGTAAGGCAGCGTTCCTGCTTTCTGCCCTGGACCCCACCCAGCAAGAGCGGAACATCTTCTTCTTTGGCATCCAGCTAGTCTTAGTCCAAACCACCGAACTACCCTTGAACAGCCCCTGAAACCAAAAAGGATGAGCCCACCCCAGCCTAGAAATGGTCGGAGCAGCCCGGGGCACACCCGCCCGGCTGCGGCGCAGCTGTGCGCGCAGAGCAGCTGCAAACGTGCGGGCAGGCACACGCTGCAGGGTCTGCCTTGAAGCCCCGGGGTTCCAGCTGGCAGCCGTTTGGATTTGTTTTCCCTAAAAGCCTCTCGGAACTTTCAGGAGGCAGGTTTTATCTCCTAGATCCTGAAGAGACAGGAGGTAATAAAGATCGATGAGGTAACGCTGCCGAATCCAGCTGATATGATCAGAGAGAGGGTAGGCGTGCTCGCCAGGGAGTTCTCAGAAGACATAAATTAAAAGCTCTTCGGGGTTATCAGGTCAGTGGGGACTCAAGAAAAATTAGCAAAAACTGGGAACCAGGTGCCTTGTGTTGGCCCCTTTTCCCTACTTGAGAGACCCTTTCTCTCTCCTCTCAGCACCGCCCCAAGCTTCCTGCCCGCCCAGCCGCGACATCCTCCCGTGGCCGCCATCCACACGGGGCATGAACCGCTGCTTGAATGGAAGTCTGGTATCTTCCTTTTCCCCAGAATCCAAGTCCGTGGCTCAAGGGAAAACACTGTGCTGGGAGCATTTTAAACGTCAGCCACGGGAAAGGGGCTGTCGGAAGGAAAACGGTGTGGTTTCGAGTTCAGGAAGACCTGAATGTGAATCCCAGCTCTAGGATTTGCCCTCTGTGTATCCTTGCCCAAGCCACCAAGTTGGTCATTTGTAAAGTGGGTGGTTGTGGGATTGCGGAGAGCATAGAAAGCTGCTTGCATAATGTGTGACACTGGCAGCCACTCCGTGAATTGTTGCGCCTGTGACCTCCCCTGGTAGGGCTGGCTACCTTCCTCCTTGCTGCCAGTCTGTCTGCTCTTCTGCCCTTTGAGCACGCAGACTGCCGGAAGGCATTGCGCGGGTCTCTGTTTCTTTCCACCGTGAGCTCACAGAGGGCAGGGACCCTGTCTGATCTATCTTGTATCTCCGCGCCCCGCACAGAGCTGGCACAGTAAATGGGCCAAGCTGAATTCCAGACCCTGACCTTTGAGATAAGGGGAGCCCTCCTCTAGCAACTGCGCCTGACTGTCCTCAGGCTGAGGCTTGGCTGCAGGAAAAGACCCCAGAGCGGGAAAGAGGCAGCGGCAGCCGTCAGACCCTCAGTCCCCCAGACCCTGGCGTGCCGGTTCTCTCTGGCGAACAACCTCAGTTTGATCCCGGGCTGCTCTGGGCGCGCCGGGCCCTGGCATGTGCGGGCAAGGAGGCACTAAGCTCTGGGTTGGGCATTTTCTCAATTGTTCCATTCTGTCTCTCTTATCTCCAACTAGTTAGTGATTAACTGCTCTTTAAAAGTTTCCCAGCCTCCCCCGAGCTCCCCAGGAGTACAGGTGGCCAATGGGTTGGAGCAGGAGAACCTGACTCAGGGCCCAGTTCTCTGCAGGACAGGGAGGACCCCGAGGCACAGCCCCCGGGTCACGGGCCCAGCCGGGTAAGGCCGAGAGGTCTGGCGCTGTGCTAACTGGCAGAGGTTGCTGGGAAGGACACCAGCAGGCGCTGGTTCCTTGGAAGTGTGTGGGGGGGGTGAAGGTGGGTGATGGCGGTGACAACCAGGACCTGAGACAGAGAAGGGATTGACATTATCTCACCACTCCTGCCCCCAGGAGCTTTCTGTACAAACCCTGTGGCCGGCAGCTTCCATCTTATAAGGGCTACATTTACCCACAGCCCCTGCAGGTTGGAGCGACCACCTCCCACGCCTTGCTAGCAAGCCCCACCCTAGCTGGGCCACAGAAGAGACTGGGTAGAAGCAGCAGATGACTTAGTCAAGGAAGCGCCATCCAGAACTTTCCAGGGGACACAAAGACCATTTCCTTTCAGAGTATGGGCCTCTTTGGCATCTTTTCCTTTCTTTAACTCTGAAATCTTTGATTTGAGGTTTGGACTTCCATAGAGACACTTTCAGGGAGACTTATGAACCTCTAAAAATACAATAAGCAAGATAATCGGGAGTATATACCTAAGTGCAGTTTTCTAGGATGGGCTCCTACATTCAGCCAAAGTGACCGAGAATCAGACCTTGTCACTTCTCCCCTGAAAACCCTCACTTCCTGCTTATTCCACTGCTATAGGGGGTGGAGGCAAACCCTTCTGGTGACAGAGAAGGCCCCGCCTGCCCTCTGTCGGGCTCCCCTGGGGCCCTGGCCTGGACCTTGGTTCCAGCTCCATGTCTCAGACTCTGAGGGGCCTGCCCTGTCTGCCCGCATCACCACCACCCCCAGCCCCCGTTCCCCTGCAGCACCCCACTTTGTCTCCAGCGCACCCGCAGTGGCTCTCCCTGTGTTCGCTCACGCCGAGTGGGGAATGCCAGCTCCCTGAAGGCGGAATCCATGTGGCTCACAGCTCCAGTTCCAGCGGCTGCCTGAGTGCCCAGAGCACCAAGACCTCAAATTCTGGGATAAATGAATGAATGTGATGTTTTCCTTGTTTTCTCAGAGGGTTGGTTGTAAACCCCCAAATTTAAAAACTATTGCTCTAAATCAGGGATCGGCCAACTACAGCCCTTGGGCCAAATCCAGTCGACTGTTTTTGAACAGCCTAGGAACTAAGAATGTTTTTACATTTTTAAGTGGTTGGAAAAAAGCAAAAGAAGAATAATACCAGTAACATGTGAAAAGCACATGAAGTTCAAATCTCAGTGCCCATACCTGAAGTGCTACTGGAACAAAGCCAGCGTGAGTCTGTGTGCTCTCTGTGGCTGCCTTTATACCACAATGGCAGGGTCAGTCACTATGGTCTACTACTTGATCCTTCACAGAAAAAAAAAAAAAAAAAAGATTTGCCAACCCCCTCTCTAACTAATGCTAAGAAAGGATGGAGGAAGAGAAAGAGAGAAAAATTAAAAAGAAGGAAGAAAGGAAAAGAGAAGCAACAAGGAGAGAAGAAAAAGAACATTCTGTTGAGTACCTACTATTTACCATGCAATGTGTTTGCTGCTTTACCTACTTCATTTCTCAGCTCTAGATAAAACTCGAAGTAGAGGCAAAACCTTTGGGCAGAACCCTCCATCTGTGAGCTCTCTGCACCCGCTGGACACCTGCTGCCCACTGGCTGCCCAGCTGCCTCTCCTGTCTTTAAGGCATCCAGGCCTGACCCCTTCCACCACCACCCGCCTCCAACAGCATTGCCTGCTCCAGAACTTTCTCTCTGAAGGGATCAAAGTTTGCTTATCCATCTCATTCCCGGCCCTGCGCTAAGTGGCAGCGGTAATGAAGACAGGTTTTCTATTATCCACACCACCACCACCACCACCATGCTACCCAGCACAGTGTCTGGCACACAGAAGGAACTCAATGAATGTTTGCTGATGACTGAATTAGACAATCAACCACACAGCCTTGGCTCAGTGAACCACTGTTTTCCTGGACGGAGGGCCCCAGTGGGGGGGTTGGGAAAAGACAAGCCCTGCTCAGCAATGTCCCTGGCCACCCAAAGACTGCTCCATACAGACCTGAGGGTTCTCAGCCCCTCCGCACCTTCCTGCCCTGCTGCCCTTGCTGCAGAGAGGCCCTCTCTCATCCCCATAGGTCCCTCTCTCTTCTGCCCACCCTGTCACTGGTTTAGGCTTTTGGCTGGTTCGGGGGAGAGGCAAGCAATAGAAAGATGGTGGGCGGACGGTGTACAAATGGCAGAGGAAAGGGGGATCGATCGTCTGAGGAAACTGTGATCCCCCTGCGGCAGCTTCCAGACATGAGCAGGAAAAGCCCAGCCAGAAGGCTTGATCGGAAACCAAGCCCAGATGACCTCCCTGTCTGGTGTTTCCTGTGAAGGGTGATGACTCTCACTTTTGTGGCTGGCTTGAACACGAGGATGGGTCTCCTTATAAAATGGAAGAAAGAGAAGCTTACGAGTACTAGCCCTGGGAGTTCCAAGAGAGATGATGGGAGAAAGGGGGAGGATTCATTTCAGAAGAAGTGTGGCGCATTAGTAAAGGCCACCTGGACAGAACCGAGCAGTGAGCCCAGTTTCTTTGTTTGCTCGTTTTATGGTGACACCATGTTGGCTCAGGCTTTCCACCTCTGTGTGCCTTCCACATGCCCGTTAGAGTGGCTTCCAGAGGCAACTACCAGTAACTCCTCAGGGACCTCAAGACTAAAGGTGAGGCCAAGACTCTGGGCCATAAAGTGCCTCTTTTCAGGTAACAAGAGGAACCTGCCAAAGAAAATTAGATGGTGGCAATACGGAAGACACAGGTAGAGCAATCCTTGGAACCCATCATGGAAGGAACTTTCGAGTTGGGGGGATCACCCTGACTTTCAGATGTGATCCAGCCTTTCCAGGGGTAGAGCAGGACCTTTCTAACCATCTCCCATCTGCACCCTCCATCTGCAAAGTGCCATTGTCTCTTCCAGGGCTGAAAGATCATTTTTATACCAGCAAAATTCAAAACATAAAGATGTTTATACAACTGATTTTTCTTTCATTCAAGTGAAAACTACTACATTGAGGTGAGTTCCAGATTGAAAGAAATATACATTCTCACTACTCAAATTTACTGATTAAAAAAAAAAACACGCAGAAGAAAGTGGATAAGAAATGAGTATCATTAAACTCATCATCAAAAGATGCTCAACTTCACTGATAAGCAGAAAAGCACAAACTAGCACACTAAAACCACCACACGTCCTTCCAATTAACAACATTTGAAAATCTGATGATAATGATTGTCGGCCAGGACGTGATGAGGAAGGAGTTCCAACCCGCCCTCTGCTGGTTCAGGAGTGTGGATCGTTATAAACACTTTGGAGAGTAATTTGTTAATGTCCAGTAAGGAGAAAGATACACATGCTCACACACTCACAGGTGACAGTACAAAGATACTCATCACATCACTGTTTGCAAAATGAACAGCTGGAAACAACCTAAGTGTACCTCAGTAGAATGGATAAATAAATTGTGATAGCATCTTCATTTGTATTCATAATCTTCTTCCTTCGATAAATTTCCATGAGTTTGTATTAATATGCATAAGAATCACCTGGGAAGGTTGTTAAAAAGGCAGAATTCCTAGCCCCACCCTCAGAGGACCGGAGTCTGAAGTCTGGGAAGGGGTCCAAAGAATGGGGCCCTTTGGCAAGCACATATAACACCCTTGCATGTGGTCTTTGAGTCACGCCATGTCTAATCATTCATCCTGATGTTAGATTGCAAGCTTGATTGCAAAACTTGGTGGGCCACATGTGGCCCCTGCTTACTCATCACTTACAAGGTAAAGAGTCCTGAATCGCCTGGATCAGTGGGACATGGGACGCAGGAGCCTGAGAAAGCCCCGCAGCCTCAGGTGTCAGACCCAGAGGAGGAAAGTAGAACAGGAGGTGAGGGGCGCAGTGAGGGGACAAGGGTAGGGAGTGAGGCTGAGGGCAAAGAGGCCAGCACAAGCACATCTGATCTGCCTGGACACAGGTCTACCCCCACATCTCGGTTAACTGTATTTAGGTTGGAATTAAGAAAGCTACCCTTGTCCATCCTACACCCCAACAGCACTTAATAAATCAACTTGAAAGTTTAAAAAAAAAAAAAGTGCCAAAGGCTAAGGTTCTAGGTCTGGGTCACTGTCTTCACACAACCAAGATTCATTAGAAAAGAGATGGCATGGAGTCAAGTTTTTATCTGAACCTTCAGTCAACATTATGTTTCCTTGTCCACGGAGGCAGGAAAGTAAGTATTTGTACAGAATTTAGCCAACGTTGGCCTAAACCCTACCCAGTTTAATACCAGTCACATAATTAATCAGATATTCTGGGTCTTACAGCTATGGTATCTAATAAGCATGTAGTTATTGACTTTTTCAAGGCATTAGAATCCCATTATCTGTATTCGGCTGGGAAACGGTCTCTAAGCATAACTTGATGCTTCTTTGATGAGGATGCCTTGGGAGTCTACAGGGACCATACAGGAATTTACAGAGCCGGAAAGGCCAGTTCGTAGCAAGTTCCGGTTAATGCAGCGCTGGTGAACACAGAGGTGGCTGTGTGGGGAGGTGGTGCTAGGGGCTTGTTTGAACAACTGCTCACTCACCAGGCAGCACAGCCCCGCAGGGACAGAATCACAGCAGTGAGAAATGGGGGAAAATGGAGCCATCCTGTGTTTGACCTTCATGTACACAAGGAGACTGGATGCTACAGAGGAGAAATGTTCCCCCAGGTTCAGCCAGTGAGGGTGCCAGCAGGGCCTGGAGGGAGGAAATGAGAAGCCAGCGTATCTCTCTGCCACCAGCAGCCACAGCATTTCCTCCAGGGCTTAGCTCCCTCCACACACGCCCATCAGACACTCTGGTGACACTATCTTCTCCCTCTCTCTTTTTAGCCTATAAATGCTAGTGACTTTCTGCTCTTGATAACCTCTGAGCTACCTCATCATCCCCTAGTTGGCCTTGCATCTCTTCCGACACTGGTAGGACCCATTCCCTGCATTAAATTCTTTCTGTTGAAAACACTTGGGTACCTTCCTCTTTTCCTGGTTCAACTCCAACAGATACAGGAAGTGACTGGCCTTTACTGTCCAGACAACTCTCATTTTACAGGGAAAAAAAAGATCTAGAGAAGCTCATGTTACATGCCAAAGTTGCATAGCCACTAAACAGAAACCAGAAGCCAGGTGTCTTGTGGCCGGTGTTAATTTCCCTACGGCATCCAGGTCCTTCTCTCTCTCCCCAGTCTTTACCAGCACAAGGCATTCTTTCCAGGGGTCAAAATAAGAATTCATTTGGATCTCATTTGCACTTGATGAAAAGGTGCTATAACTATGCAAATTGCACAGCCAAAGGAGTTCAAGGGAGTATTCATTTCTATTTTGGTCTTTAAAAAAATATTTTGCATTTGAGTCAACCAAGCTTTGTCAGCATTCTATAAATCCTAGGGCAGTATTTCTCAAAGTCAGAATTATCTGAGAGGGGGTGTGGAGGTGGGGGGATTTAGCCTGTTGGGATGCTATAAGAGAATACCATAGACTGGGCTTATCAACAACAGAAATTTATTACTCACTTTGTTACGGACTTCTGGAGGCTGGGAAGCTCGAGACAAGGCACAGGTAGACTCAGTGCGGTGAGGGCCCCCACTCTGGTTTGTTGATGGCCACCACCATCTGCTTGTTGTGTCCCTGCATGGCAGAAAGAGGGCTAGAGAGCTCTCTCAGGTCTCGTTTATAAGGGCTTCACGCTCATGACCTAGTCACCTCCCAAATGCTACTGACACCATCACACTGGGGGTCAAGATTTCAACATATGAATGTGGGGGACACAGGCATTCAGTCTATAGCAGGGAGTATTCTGGTAAAAACACAGATTTCTGGGCCCTACCACCTATTGAAATAGAAAATCTGAGGAATGGGAACTGGGACAGTGCATGTTCAACTAGCAACCCAGAGGATTATTATGAAAACAAATTTTGAGGGCCACTGTTCCATGAAATAGAAAAAAGTCATCAGTGTCCACAGAGAAGGAGGAAGGGTCAGTAAAGTGACTGAAGGGCTGGTTTCTGGCCAATCAAATAAAGGTCCTGCCCCTCTGGCTTCCAACTCCAGCAACAGGTACCCTTACTGACACCTTACTATGTGGCAGGTTTAAGTCGTCGGCATGGCACGGGCATGGTTTCATGTACTCTTTGCAGAAATCCTATGAGGTGGTTATTATAATTCCCATTTTGCAGATGAGAATTCTGAGACTCAGATTAAGTAACTGTCCCTGGGTCACCTTGATGACTCAAATTCTAATGAAGTTCTGCTTGATTCCAAAGTCAGGCTCGTGTCTGTCTATGTCACTCCTTCCAGAATGGAGCCTGCTTCATCTCCAGGCGATCACAGGCACTGAGCTGATGGGCTGAGCTGGCTGAGTGTGGGCTGTCCTGGTCCTGTTCTCCAGAGGGGCTGGTGGTTCCTTCCTGCTTGTTCTTGAGTGAGGCATCAGTGTAGCTGCCAAGGAGAGCAGGTAAATGGTGTTCGAATCCCCTTCCTAAACCACCAGGTGACAGGAGAGGATCCTGGCAAGTGCAGCTCCCAGGGGTCTCTTGATCGACCTTCCCAGTTACTCCCAGGGATTCTTGGAAGCCCTTCTGCCCCTGCACTTGGCTCCGGAAGCTTCTGGTTTTGCCCCAAACCAGTAGGAACCAATCAGAAAGGCTGAAATCAGCAGATGTCTGTACTAATCCATACAAGGAGGCCCTGAGGGAAGCAGCTCAACTGCTGTTCTTATCACAAATGTTTAAAAAATGAATAACATGAATGGGCAAGTGTGCGAGCACACGGTGCTTGACATCTGGATGATCTTGCATCATCTGAGCTGCCTTTTCTTTTTTTCTGATACATTGCTTTACATGCCTGGTCACCGTTCTTTTGTTGACACTGCTGTTTTGGATCAGCCAGCTAATGCCACAGGAAGATAGAGACTAGCTGAGGTAGGGACGGGGGTCAGGGATTCTCGGATCACGCTGATCACTTGGGGAGTACAGACCTGTAGGAGAGGGCCGCTGACCCGTAAGAAAATGCCTGCTGCTCCCCACATCTTCAGTGTTCTCCATTTATCCTTTCCAACAGTTGTTGAACCCCAACCTGCCTCTTTTAATTTTATAGCCCCATCTCCATAGGCATTTGTCATGTATGTGAGGCTGCTTAGCTGGCTTTAGAAGGCACAGGCTTGAGTTCAAATCCCAGGGCAATCACTGACTACCTGTGTCTCCTTGGGCATGTTAAATAACCTCTCTGAGCCTCGGTACACATTTTACACTCAGTAAAAAGGAGACAATAATAGTATATTGAACTTTTAGAACTGCTGGAGGAAAAAAATATATTAACAAGCCGACATCGACTATATATAAAAAGGAAAACACATGGTGTCCAAACTCGGTTTATTCCAGGATGCTAGTATAAGTGCTGCTGTGAATGTCGCTTTAATTTCAGAAAATCTATGTCATGTGCCATCTTGCCAGATCAAAGGAAAAAAAGTCATACGGTCATTTCAATATATGCAGAAGGAAAGCATTTGCCAAAATTCAACATCCATTCATTATTAAAAATCTCAGAAACTAAGATAAAGGGGACACACAGTAATCTAGTAAAGAGTAGCTATTACACAGTAAAACCTAGAGTAACCAGTATGTTTAAAAGGGAAACTTTGAAAATGTTCCTTTTGTCAACAGAACAGAGATGCTCACTGTCACATCCATTCAACAATTTCTTCTTTTGTTTGCAAGAAAACAAAAGAAAGGTATAATGATCAGAAAGGAAGAAACAGAATTGTCATTGATCATGGATTATATTATTACCTACATAGAAAATCCATAGGAAGCTTCGGATAGTTTTTAGAATTTAAGAAACTTTCACAAGATTGCTGGATAAAGTCAATACAGAAAAAAATGAATTAAATTTCTATATACAAACTACAGACATTTATAAAATGAAATATTAATATATATGGATAACATCTTCACTAATGTTAAAGAATATCAAAAGCCTAGGGGAAAAATCTAACAAATGACGTACAAGACCTTTGTGCAAAACATTATAAAATATCCTTGAAATTAAAGAAGACCTGTATTAAAAGAGAGAAAGTCTATGTTGATGGGTTGAAGCACTCACTGTTTTAAATGTCAGTTCTTCCCAAATGGAACCATGGACTCAGTAAAAGTCCCAACAGGATTTCTAAAGAACTTAAGCACTTTTAACGTTTATATGGAATTGCCAAGATTCAAGACTAGCCAAGCCCTTCTTGAAGAAGAAACACAGGGTTGGAGGACTCGTTCTACCGGGTATGGAGTCTTACTATTAAACTGCGGTGATTAAGACTGCCATTCATTCAAGGATAGGGCAATGGAGGTACACGTCACTAGCATTTCCAATATCTGGGTATCCCCCACTTCCAAGCACACGGCAGACAGCACCAGCCCTTTGGAGGTGGGTGGAGCTCTCTGACTGGTTCTGGCAAATGGGCAGTAGTAAGAGGAAGGGAATGATGGGTGACCTTCGCATGCTGAATCAATGCAAACCTCACCGACCATTTCCAGTCTCTGTTCTCCAGATGGCGTGTGCTCACAATGGTGCAGACACTTCATGACTCAAGCAACAGCTCCCCCTGACACATCTCCTGCATCAGCAGTGACCTGCCAATGGAAAGGAAAGGACTTTAGCGTGTTAATCCATGAGATGTTGGGGTTGTTTGTTGCCCAAAACAAAGGATAGCCTATCAGACTGTCCAACAGACAGACAGACCACTGGACCACCAGTGCCTAGAAGAGATCCACTCATGTGTGGACAACTGATTTTCCAACAAAAAGTGAAATCGCAGAGTTGAAGACTAATGGGAAAAGGATGGTCTTGGAAATCCATCTGAGGGAAAGAATAGAACTTGTCCCTACTGCACATCACACACAGAAATCAATCCTACTTGGATTATTAACCTTACTTGACAGGCAAAATGGTATAAGTTTTTTAGAAGAAAATATGAAAGAATTCTTCATGACTCAGGAAAAGATTTCTTAAATAAGAAACAAAAATCCTCTAAAGGAAAGATAGCTAAATTGTATTCTATCGAATTTCACATTTAAAAAAAAAAGGCTTTTTTAAAAAAGGAAATATAGCCTGGGCAACATAGTGAGACACATCACTACAAAAAAGTAAAAAAATTGCCAGGTGTTGGTGGCACACCTGTAGTCCCAGCTACCTGGGAGGCTGAGGCAGGAAGATGGCTTGAGCCCAGGAATTTGAGGTCGTAGTGAGCTATGATTGGGTCACTGCACTCCAGCCAGGGCAACAGAGCAAGACTTTGTCTCTTAAAAAAAACAGCAAATAATAAAAAATTTTAAAAAAATAAATAGCAAAGGGAATACTTAAATTTTTTTTGTTGTTGTTTTCTTTTTCTTACTTTTTTTTTTTTTTGAGACAGAGTCTCAATCTGTTGCCCGGTCTAGAGTGCAGTGAAGTCAGCCTAGCTCACAGCAACCTCAAACTCCTGGCCTCAAGTGATCCTTCTGCCTCAGCCTCCCAAGTAGCTGGGACTACAGGCATGTGCCACCATGCCCGGCTAATTTTGTCTATGTATTTTTAGTTGGCCAATTAATTTCTTTCTATTTTTTAGTAGAGATGGGGGTCTCACTCTTGCTCAGGCTGGTTTCGAACTCCTGACTTTGAGCGATCCTCCTGCCTCAGCCTCCAAGAGTGCTAGGATTACAGGCGTGAGCCACCGCACCTGGCCTTTTTCAAATATTTTATGATGGATATGGATCTCTTTTGTAATTAAAGAAAGAAGAAATAAGAAGGTATTAGTTTTTGTTTGTGATATAATCAAGAAGAGGCAACCAAGCAATACGGATGGAACTGGAGGCTGTTATCTTAAATGAAGTGACTCAGATAAAAGCTGCATGTTCTCACTTACAAGCAGAAGCTAAGCTATGACTATGCAAGGACACAAAGAGTGGCATAATGGACATTGGAGACTCAAAGGGGCAAAGAGGGGAGGGAGGGCCCAAATTACCCAAATTACATATTGGGTACAACGTGCACTATCCAGGTGATGGGTACACTAAAGCCCAGACTTCACCACGCTACTATACATACCGGAGGACTTGCTGTACGAGGCAAGGAGTCTTACTGCTAAACTGGACAAAGTTAATACAGAAAATTGAATTAAGTTTCTATATACCAACCACACACATTTATAAAATTAAATAAATAAATATATAAACTATGGATAACATTTACACTAGCATTAAAAAAAAATCAAAAATCTAGGGGAAAAAATCTATCAAAAGATGCGCAAGACCTCTGTGCAAAACATTATAAAATATTCTTAAGAGATATTAAAGAAGACCTGTATTTGGAAAACACGTAACGGAATTCAACTTGTACCGCCTGAATCTATTGAAATTATTTTAAAAAAACAAAAAAAGTAGAAGGCGAAGAAGGCAGAAAGTGAAGAGATTATCAAGTCAATTCTTCAAAACCGCTGAAGCACAATGCTTGAAGACTTCTTTAAGAATGGTATTCTAAATTAGAAGATAAAAGGGCAGAGTCACTTTTGTCCAGTGTTTTAGGTATACTATTGGTGCTATTTTTCAATGAAACTTCTTCACTTCACTTGAAGACAAGATAATGGGATAAGCAGAACATATAAAGCAACAGTACTTGACGTGGTAGAAGATAGTTTGACTCTCTTAGGAATTAGCAACCATGTAATTGAGGGGATAGTCATGAGAAAAATGAATGAAAGCACAAGGTAAATGTTTGGCAGCTATAGATATTTTAAGTACTTAAGAAATATGACATAATTATATTACTAAATACTTGTAAATTAAGAAAAGACACAGTCATGTATGTCTTACTGCCCTAATATAAATACATTGGCCCATTTGTTTGTTTCTCTAATGTTTCTCCAGGGCACCTGCTTCCACAGAGGTGTAATCATGGTATGTTTGCAATTTGTAGCCAACGTTTTAAAATTGAATGGACTATTTTTTAGAGCAGATGTAGGTTTACAGAAAAATTGAGCAGAAAATACAGTTTTCATATATGTCTCTCACCCATTTCCCATAGTTTTCCTTTTTATTAACATCCTGCATTGCTGTGGCACATTTGTTACAACTGATGAGCCAATATTGACACATAAGAAAGGAAAAAAGAAAGGGAAGAAAGAAAGGGGAAGGGAGAGAGGGGAGAGAAGGTGGGGAGAAAGAGAGGAAAGAAAAGAGGGACAGAGAGAGAAGAAACAAAAGAAAGAAAAAAGGAGAGGAGAGGGGAGGGGAGGGCTGGGAAGGGGGAGGGGAGAGGGAGGGAGGAAGGAAGGAAGGAAGAAAGGAAGGAAGGAAGGACGGAAGGAAGGCAGGAAGGAAGGAAGGAAGCAGGGCGGACGGAAAATTGGCCTTGCCAGCACAGTGCAGTGGGGTGGGGGGAAGAAAGGGAGGGAAGGAGGAAGAAAGTAGGGAAGGAAGGAAGGAAGGAAGGAAGGAAGGAAGGAAGGAAGGAAGAAGGAAGGCAGGCAGGCAAACTGGAATTGCCAGTGCAGCGCAGTGACGGGGGTGCCCCAGCTGTGGCTGCAGAGGCGGGGGGGGGGGGGGGACGCTGAAAGGAGACTGGGCCAGTGCCGAAATTGGCGGGGGCGGGGGGGGGCGTCCG
>CAUYRT010024779.1:0-38686 GCA_963574885.1 Lepilemur ruficaudatus
GAGTAGCTGGGACTACAGGCACACGCCACCATGCCTGGCTAATTTTTTCTATATATATTTTTAGTTGGCCAATTAATTTTTCTATTTTTAGTAGAGATGGGGTCTCAGTCTTGCTCAGGCTGGTTTCGAACTCCTGACCTTGAGCGATCCTCCCACCTCGGCCTCCAAGAGTGCTAGGATTACAGGCGTGAACCACCGTGCCCAGCCTATTTCTGTATATTTTTATAATAAAAAATAGTTAATTTGTAAGAAATTAAACACAAATGAATATAAAAACATTCATAATTAATCTATAATCATAAAACTACAATTTACAATCATATTTTGGAGAATATTCACACAGACTGTATCGTGATTACCATAAGTGTATTAATGCTACAAAGACTGTATTTACATTATTGTACAGTACTGTAGCTATGCTTTTTCAATGGCAAATATCTTAAACACCATCTCCTGTTAATAGACGTCTTGATTTTCAGTGACTGAAATGTATGTTACTTTCTGAATGTGCCATTTTAATTTAACCAAAATGCAGAAAGTTTTTAAAAATATTTTTTTCCCATTATATATCGATCCTATAATAAGCATATTTGATTTGATTCATGTTTGTATACTTTTCCTTGGGAGCTTTGGAGGTGTATCAGATCCAATGAGTTCCTAAGGCAAATGGAGTTCGGTGGCTCCATTTTAAAGTTGAATCTCTTGTTTATAGTTTATGTGGTTAAGTCTTTGCTATTTCATGCCTATATGTCCATGTCTACGTCTTCCTTACCCCTTTTATTGTGTTGTGGATTGAGAAATGCTTGATGAAACAGCACATAAAATAAGTTAATAGGCTCTGTGTGACGGGCTCTTTAATGAATAAACCATTTCAGGCTTAGTGTGGAAACTTAATTTCACTGCTTCTGGATTTAGGTTCTGTCTTTAGTGGGCATTTCGCACAGTAATTTCTGGATAAGCTCATTGTTAGTCTTTTTGAGTAGAATTCGTTCAGTGCGTATTTACTGAGCACCTGACGTGACCCTCTTTTAAGCATCACAAAGGCTTTCAAAGCAAATTAAAAGTGACACGTGCCTTTGAAGAACTTCCTGACTAGCGTGGAGTAAGGATGTTTGCAGACCAGACAAGCAATGCAGGCAGCAGTTTCCATGTTTATTGACCCAACCCCAGCTCCTAGAATGTTTTCTGATATATTATTTCTTAATAAATAGTGAATGAATGTGTTGAATGAAAAAGACGATAAAAACAATAATGACTGTTTTCAACGTCTGCTATATGTCATGCCTTCCCCTAGGAGTTTTGTATATGTCATTAATATTTCACTTAGTCCCCCCAACATGATGAAGATAATATTTGCATTTTTTTAGATGAGAAAGTTGAGGCTCAGAGAGGTCACATAATTTGCTTTTAAGTTCAAACAGCTAATAAATGGCAGAATGAAACCAAAGCCCTCTTGGGATTCACTATTTGAGAAGGCAGATTGCACACATGAAGAAATTCTACAGCCCCTTCTTTCTAAGAGATGTCCCCCCATCCTTTTATCCACGCCTCACATATGCACAGAACTCTCTGCGGAAGAGTTGTAAAGTCTTTGAAAGGAGCTAATTATCCATTACGTGTGGCTGCCTTGACCCGGCAGTTGCTAAAGGCTGACAATGAAAATGTAGCCACCTCGAACCGCCAAGGGAGCTCCAAGGCTAATGATCTTTGCATCTCCGTTCAAGGCTGCCTGTGAGATGCTGATGAGCACGATTTTGAAAGAACTTCAGAAGAAAGGTCAAGCCTGTCCGGGGCAAGCGTCATTAAGGGTGGATTTGCTTCAGCCTCCCGTCCCCCGGGACCCAGAGCTACGGGCTGGACTCGTCATCACTGGGAAGACCCTGGAGTTTGCCCTGCAAGAGAGTCTGCAAAGGCAGTTCCTGGAACTGACGTCTTGGTGCCAGGCTGTGGTCTGCTGCCGAGCCACGCCCCTGCAGAAGAGCGAGGTGGTGAAATTGGTGCGCGGCCATCTCCGGGTGATGACCCTGGCCATCGGTGAGTGGGGACGAGGGCCAGCCCTGCACCTCTGCCTCTCACACCCCAGCGGAGGCCCGTCCCTCTGTCTGTCCCTTCCCTCTCTCACTTGCCCTCCCATTTTCCTCCCCCTTTCTCTTGACCACATTCCCTCCTTCCTACTTTTGCTCCATCACCTATTCCGCCACCTGCTGCTACCCAGGTGGGAGGGCTGGGACGTGGAAAACAGTATCACAGTCGGGACTTCTTGGGGTACGTGCCAGACCCCCAAATCAACTGGCTTAAGTAGGGTAATAAACTGAATCAAAGAACTGAACAATGCACTAGTTCTACCCTCACAAACGGTAAATTCAAGGACACGAACAGATCATTTATTTATCTATTCAACAAATATGTATCAAGCGCCTTCTTTGTACCACGCATTTTTCTAGGCAATGGAGATACGAGTACATAATATTGACAAAGTACCTTTTCTTAAGGAGCTCACGGCTAGTTGGAGGGCATACAGTAAAACAAACAAAAAAAGCATAAATATGTGTGATATCAGACAGTGACAAGTGCTACGGAAAAAATAAAGCATCAGGGACGGGAGAGGGGCCTGCTGATTTCAGTAGGGTTTTCAGAGAAGCTTTTGCTATAAGGTTGTCTGTGAGCAGAGGCTTGAAGGAAGTGACGATGGGGCCAGGGCAAATCTGGGGAGATCATTCCTGGCAGAGGGGACAGCAAAAGTGAAGGCCTCGAGGTGAACCGTGCTTGGTGTGTTGGAGGCCAGGGGGATTGAGCCAAGGAAAGAGTTTTCTGCTGCTTATTAAAGGGCAGAGAGGTGGCAGGTGGCCCAGTCCCATAGGTCTCAGATGCCCTTTTGAAACTTTGGCTTTTATCTGAAGAGGTTAAGGAGCCTTTGGAGGATTTTGAGCAGATATGGGACAAGATCTGCCTTAAGTTTAAAAAGGATCCTATCGGCTGCTGTGGCAGAGTAGCTGCTGGGCTGCAAAGACGTGAGTAAAGAAACCAGTTTGGATGCTCTAGGCGTAATTCAGCAGGAGATGATGGCAGCGTGGGCCCGGAGAGAATGTGGTCAGATAATGGACATGGTTTGAGGAAAGAGCCGGTAACACTTGTTGATGATGTGGATATCTTATATGAGAGAAGGAGTTGTCAAAGGGAATGCTAAAGTTTTGTCTAAGCACAGAAAGAATGGAAATGCCATTTACTGAGATAGAGGCAGGGACAGTCAGGAGTTGGGTCTTACCCTTGTTAAGTTTGAAAGGCCGTTAGATGTCTAAGCACTGATGTCACGTAGGTGGCTAGAATAAAAGTCTGATACGTAGCAATGAGGTACTCGCTAGAGATATAAATTTGGGAATCGTAAGTCTGGTGGATACTAATGCTTTGATAGAAAAAATGACTATAGATAAAAGTACTGTAGGGTGAGATTAAGATCTGAAACCCTCCAGTGTTTAAATGGGAACTAACTGTCTCTTTCTTAACTGTCTCTTTCCATCTCTGTTTTCCTTTGGTTGCTGCCAGGCGCAGGTCACTCCTCCATTGAGGGTGGTGATGCAGCCACTGAAAACTCGGGTTTACATCCTATCCTATTAACAACCTGGGTGAACAGGTAGCACCCCTTTTCAGATTGCTGCAGTAAAGTGTCAGGATTAGCATGCAGTTTTGTTCATTTATCTTGTTGAATGAACCTGTAAATGAATGAATTCTTTAAGCCTCTGGGTCCCAGAATCCCTGGATTTTATAATCATACTAATTAACTTGCATCATGTGCCCCTCTGTGAACCAGTCACTGAGGCCAGAGAACAGGACACACTGATTGTACAGGTCTGAGTCAGTTGCCCGCTCATTGGGCCTTTGGGTTCACCCTGGCGAACCCCATGACTAAGAGTTCCCAAGGAAAACCAGGATACTGTTACTGGAAAACGTGAACGTAGCAAGCAGTTGGGAGTAATCTATGTTCATTACCAGCAAGAACGTAATACCTCCTCCTAAGAAGCTTCCTACGCTGGGGGAGACCAGTAAATCTAAATGCAGCCGCAGGACCCTGTGATAGGTGTGGTGGAAACACACAGGGTGGTCCTGGAGCCTAAGGAAGGGGCATCTGATCTGAAGGGAGTCTGAGGAGGATTTCCCAGAGGAAACGACATCTAAGCCGAGAGCAAGAGCAATCGAAACCCGGCAAAGTGGGGGCGGGGTGGGGGCGATGAGGACCGTGCTAGGGAAACAGGAAGCAGCGTGCGCAGCGGACACGAGGAGCAGGGTGAATCTGGAGCTTTGAAAGCAGCGCGGGCGGCCTGGAAAACGAGGTCCGCCCGGGTAGGTGTCACTGCACGACGGAGTTTAAGGCAGTGTTGAGTGTGTCATTTCTTCCCGGTGGCAGTGGGCTGCCACGTTCAATTTCCGCTTCACTCGCTTCCAGGTAACTCGGAGAAACGGGATACACTTTGCAGGATTTATTTGTTCGCTTGAGTCGGCCCTACTGACTTGCAAATTTTGCATCTTTTCTTGGCCCCTCCCGTGTTTCTCACTTTTCCTTCTGCTTCGTGAAGGCGATGGTGCCAATGACGTCAGCATGATCCAAGTGGCGGACGTCGGCATAGGCGTCTCAGGTCAAGAAGGCATGCAGGTGAGTGGGAGAAATCTCCGGGGTAGGGTGAGACCGCGCGTGGTCACCCAGCGGGTGGGAGACGGGGAGCTCCCCATTCATTCATTCATTCACTGCTTACTAGGTGAGTGTTACAGCATCTTCCCGGGTAATTTTAGCTGTGTGGTTTCTCTGTACGGTTTAAAAACTATTTCTAGATCATAGAAATACATTTTTAGTTCTGCAACAGCTGTGTCAATTCTGACACTGAAGAAAGCTACTAAAGATTTGAATAAAGGACTTTAAGATCTTGAGGTGGGAGGGGGCGGGAAGCGAAGGGAAAGAAGAGGGTATGAGGGAGTAAGAAAGGAGGCGCAGATGTCCTGCGTGTGTGTGTCTGAGTGTTGCATAGTATTTTAGGCACAAAATTCAGATAAAACCTTCTTGTAACCCGCAAGGCTGCTTTTGATGCGTGGCCCAAATGCAAATGCCGTCAGAGGAAGGTGGAGTATGAGGCTTACGGTTTCCTGAGAACTGTAAATTACAGCACCTCTGTGAAAGCGGAGGGATTCGGATACCTCTCTGCCTGACACTCACACAGAATCGTGTGAAGTCGTGACTGCATCACTTCCTAATACTCTCGTGTTAAGGAGATGCGAACGCATCCTGCAGCGCAGAAGGCGGAGTTTGTGCTCAGGGAGCTGCTTCCTAGGGAAAGCTCGTTTGCTGAAATTGCATTATGAGTAGTCACCGGAGAGAAATCTCGTTTCCCTTGACCATCCTGGGAAGCTGAATAGTAACACCAGATAGTCCCGGAAGGCTCTGTAGTCATAGGTTTGCTGCTGTCCTTGTTGCTGTGTGTGTGTGTGTGTGTGTGTGTGTGTTTTGATCTGCGTTTAAGGTTTAAACAACAGTGTAACCAATTTGAATGTCGGCATGGTCGGGTTGCCCGTGCTGTGTCTGCTCTAACACGTTTGATGGCTCACGATGGCATTCTGTCCCCCTTGCCCCCGCAGGCTGTGATGGCCAGTGACTTTGCCGTTTCCCAGTTCAGACATCTCAGCAAGCTCCTCCTTGTCCACGGGCACTGGTGTTACACACGGCTCTCCAACATGATTCTCTATTTTTTCTATAAGAATGTGGTAGGTAACCCCGGAGAATTTGTCCCTTCCCCTTTTGTCCCTCCCAACCCTGGTCGCATCAGGGATGAAGAGGAAGTGTCCCGTGCTGAGCTCGCTTTGCTCATTGATGTTCTGGGAGCAGCCAGGAGCGGTCCTGTTGTCTCACCAGAGATAACCTGGGAATGTGCTGTGTTTCAGCTTCTGACAGCAAATTGCTAGGCTGGTCCATCTGCTGGCATTTTCTACTCCCTGTGCATTTGAATTAAATTAAGTCCTGTCTGGTTCGTTTAAAATCCAATTTTTGACCTTCCATAAAAAGATTGTGACAAGCAGAATTATGAACTGTTTGATGCTGTCAGTAGAAAATGAAAAGCTTTGCTTCCATTTTGCTGCCAATACCAAAAAATATCTGCTTTCCCCAAATTAATGTTCTCTGTGGTATATTAAAGACACAGATACAGAGGAAAACCGAGTCTGATGTCTCATCCTGTGGCTGGCTGGTACTCACAGATGCAGGGATTCTCCAGCCAGCCTACAAAACGTATTTGGGCTTGGTGGTTATTTGATGGCAAAGGAACTTTATCTTGATTACATAGTTCCTAACAGGGCAGAATTGGATTAGAATCCCTGGCTTCTAATCTTCAGCATACCATTTAAATTTCAGTTTCCCTTTTTATAAAATGGTATTCATTTAAGTCTTTTCTAAATGCAGTGATTATGAAAATATATCATGATTTTTGGGTCGAATTCATTCTTGGTCTTTAAAGTCCATATGTAGTATACCAGTAGTAGACATAAGTTTACATCACTCTGTTATTATAAAAGATCATCTTTAGGAAAAAAAATAGCTTAAGTCATTTTTAGGACATCTCAAATGTGTAATTTAGATCTCTCTGTGTGTATGTCTGTCCTCCAAAGCATTTTCTTCATGTATCATAACGAACTTTTCAGGAAACTCTTAGTATTTTATTAATTAGAATTAGCACAGTTCGGTCAAAGTTTAGTGAAACTCGGATGCTTTAAGAAAATACTTGAATTGTATAAAGTCTCTGCCTGAGTGTGCAATTCTGGGGAAAACTGTGGTTTATAATTTAAAATTCTACTACTTACTGTTCAATGACTCAGAGAGGAGTCCCCCAAGTTTGTTTTTTTTTAATACCTTTGCATCTTCTCCCCTATTATGATGAAACTCATTCCCCTCCCTGCCATGTTTTGATTCCAGATTAAAGAGTTAAGAAGCACTAATATTAGGAAGAGATGCTGCATGCTTTTGGAGTGTTTATAAGTAGAAAGGTCATCACCAGAAATTCAAGGCCCTGTGTTCTTTCTGCTCTGTAATCCTTGGATGGCCATTTCTACTAATATTCTGTAGATTTAATTTTTGCCTTTTATATACCTAGCTAAAAAATGAATATTTTATAAACTGTGGAGAAAAGGACCAGGACCAGAAGCTATTACAGTAGCTTATCTTTCTGAGACTGTGGTGGTTGGATGTTGGACAACCTTTGAGATATTGATGAAGACTATGAATTCATTTCCTAGACTAGTGCCCCAAACCACATGTACCCCAGAGTGATACGTTTTCAGGAGCTGGGCGTAATATGTGTCCATGAACGCCAGACTAAGAAACTCTATTCTAAGGATTGTGGCCCTTTTCCTAGGGTGTTCCAGTGCACCTTTGATGCCAATGATAGTATCTTAACATTTGTAAGACACTTTGCAGGTCATGAGTACTTTCTATCTTGATCTTGATACTAAGCCGTATGGTAGTACAGTTCTCATTTTACAGAAGAGGAAACCAAAATTCAGAGAGGTTAAGAAAATGGGCTAAAGTCAAACAATCAACAGGAAGCATCTCTAGGCCTTGAAACAAAACCCCCTATATCTAAGTCCAGGGTCTTCCCTGCTTTGGAGTACAGAGCTTTTGCTATAGTAGGCTTAGTTTGTCTGAGGCTAAATACTGGATGAAACCATGTAGGATGCATGTGCCTGGCCTCTAGGGTCACCAGCTATCCTGGTTTGCGTGGGACTGTGTCCCAGTTTTAGCACTGAGAGTCCCAAGGCCTGCGAAACCCCATCAGTCAAAGCAAACTGGGATGGCTGGCCACTCTGTTGGCACCATCCCATTTCACTACTACGAAGTGACTGTGACCCTGGGAAGCAAGAGAATGAACATTTGTGGTGTGCCAGGCACTGGGCTAGACTCTCTTCATCTAGAGTGAAATTTCTCAGTTTGAACACTGGCTCCGCTACATAGTAGCTGGGCGGCTTTGGGCAAGTTCCTTAGCCTCTCTGACTCAGTGTCTTAGTCCATTTAGGCTACCAAAGTCCCAAAGACGGGTAACTTATAAACAACAGACATTTATTTCTCACAATTCTAGAAGTCTGAGATCAGGGTGCGAGCATGGTCAGCTTCTGGTGAGGGCTCTCTTCCAGGTTGCAGAATTATCATTGTTTCCTCACATGGTACAAGGAGAGGTCACTAATCCCGTTTAGAAGGGCCACACTGTCATAACCTAATCTCCCAGAGGCTCTACTTTCTAACACCATCATATTGGTGATTAAGATTTCAACATATGAATTTTAGGGGGCTACAAATATTCAGTCCATTGCACTCAGTTTCATCATCTGTAAAATGGGAACAGCAATAAATCCCAAGTTGCTATGAAAATTAAATGAATTTGTAAAGCACTCTGAACAGTGCCAGCACCACATCTAAGATGGGGAGGGGCGTGGGTGCAGGTGTATGTACTTTAAGTTAATAAAACATTTACCAAGTCACGCTGCAAGGTAAGCTGTAGTCTCCCATCATGTGAGTGAGGAAATTACAGAGAGGTTGAAGTTACACGGCTCCAAATGGCAGCATATGGAACGCGTGGTTGCAGCACACATTACTGTTTCTAAGATTCGAATGTTCCTCTTTGTGTCCCTAGGCCTATGTGAACCTCCTTTTCTGGTACCAGTTCTTTTGTGGGTTTTCAGGAACATCTATGACTGACTATTGGGTTTTGATCTTCTTCAACCTCCTCTTCACCTCTGCCCCTCCTGTCATTTACGGTGTTTTGGAGAAAGATGTGTCTGCAGAGACCCTCATGCAACTGCCTGAGCTGTACAAGAGTGGTCAGAAATCAGAGGTAGGTGCTAAGGCAAGAGGTCGTGGGTAGCTGCACCCATTGCCAAAGCCAGTGTGTTTCCAATCGGCTGACCCAAATATTTCAGTCCACGAAGAACTATTTAAAACTCTTTGATATGCCTGCTTGTTTCAAAACATCGCTACTCACGTGGCAGATATTAAGTGACTTGCCTCGGAGATGAGCACAGACAAATCGATGAAAGGCCTTTGGGTGCTTTTAAGAAACAATCCAGTGTTTGGTTCTAAAAATCACTTACCAATAACATCTAGTATTCACTAAGCCCTGCTGCCGTCTGTTGGGTGACTCTTAAACACCCCCTGTCTCATTTATCTTCACGAAAACGTTTTGAGACAGAACCTGATACTGCTCCCGTTCTAAGATGAAAAATCTGAACCTCAAAGGGGTTAATTTTTCCAAACATTTGACAGCTAAACAGTGGTTCAGCATGTGTTAGAAAGAGTGCGTCATGTTTAGCCTGAGTTTAAATTCTGGTTCTGTGGCATGTGACCTTGGTAATTCTTTAACTTGCCTGTGCTTTGTTTTCTTGACTTTATGGAAATGATGTGATAATTAAGGGAAATAATATGTGTAAAATTTCTAGCCACATTAAGCTCTCAGCATTAGTATTTTTACCGTCTGGATTTAATCTGAAATTTGACGAAATCCCAAATTTAAAATGATGTATTTATTTTCATCAGTGTAACTTTATTCTGTCTTGAATTGCCTTTCTGAAATGCAGAGTAATTTAGGGTCATTAGGCTTCCTGGCACAGCCGACAGAGAAGTCGCACATTCAGGTTTCAGGGAAGGAGAAATCCTTATAAACCTTTAATAGCATCCAGTCCATTCAGATCAAAGAACTACGTGGGGTTTCCCTAAAGGAGCCCAGTCTGACTAAAGTTCAAGGCCAGAGTGCAGGGATGCAACTTCCGTGAAGGTTGCCCTGCACCCCAAGCCTAAGTTAAATTCCAAATCCACCGGGGTCAGGAGGGGTTGAGGGAGTCGTGCAATCACAGTTTTTATAGCTAGCTTTTTAAAAGCCTATTTGTACAGACTGAAGATTGAATTGGTCCTGTGCTTGGGAGATTGAGGTCGCTGTCTCCTGTTGTCGAATTCTGTCATCAGTCTTTCCGTACACGTTGTTCTGTTGAGCCGGCCAGTTCTGTAAAAGATGATCATAGCAGGCAGATTCCCAGCATGTGGCTATTGACAAAAGGTAATTGATTTCATTGACTTTACCTTCCAGAATTTGTCCTTTCTTTGAACTTGGCCCCCAGACAAATTCTGTTTTATGCTTGGGTCATTTTCTGTGTTCAGCATCGTGAAATATACTCTCCAGGGTTATAGAATCTCTCTGCTCTATAGGAGTTGGGTCTGGAAACCTGCAGTCGGAGGCTTCCCTTCCAAGAAGCCTTTTACTTATTTCTCACCCACCCATGGTCTTCTTTTCTCGCTTTGGCTTCGTATCCAGATTTCCCCTTTCAGTTTCCAGGAAATCCCTGAGTTAATCGCTCACTTCTCATGTATCTTATCCTTGATCCTCCTCTGTTTACTTCCCTAAGTCCTTTTCCACACGCGACCGTGGGAAATTATACTTTTTATCTTTTCATTTAGGTTTTTTTCAGCAACCTCTATTCCCCCAGAAGCATAAAGTTATATGCTTTCATTTTCAAGAGGAAAAAGGGATAAGAAGGATAGATGTAAAAATTTCAAGTGTAGTCTTTTGAAGAATAGAAGAATGTATATGGAGAATTTGTGTATTTATGAAGCTTTGTTCTTTAAGAGACAGTAACACATTTTCAAGGAATTTTAAGCCTCTGTTTGTATTTGGAAGAAAACAAGACTAAGAACATGTTAAGAAAAGACTAGCTTGGGGTTGATATGTGTGTTTCTATTTTTGCCCATGGCAGACATCAATAATAATCCATAGCATCCTTTCCTTCCGGGTCTGAATGTAGCCTCAGAATACTTCTTAACACACATAACCATTCAATCAGAGTTAGCTCTTGTGTGAACAACCATTTTCAATCACTTGACTGGTGTCTCTACTTGATCTTTTTCTTTCTACAAGATTTGTGTAGGAAGCAGTTTAGTACACGAAAACTTAGAATAGTTTATTAACCTGATAAATATTTGTTGAGTACCTATTATGTACTAGGCACTGTTTTAGTCACCTGAATAAAAAAAGTCAAAGTCCTGCTGTGTGATGCTTACATTCCATTGACAGAACCAGAAAATCATTAAGTAAACAAACAAGATTATTTCCGATGCTGACGAGAGACTTCTCAGGATGCCACGGTCGTAAGAGACTGGGCACAACTTCTAGACTGGTCTGGTGTGCCTCTGTAAGGAAGGGATATTTGAGGTGGAATACAAATAATGAACTATTCATGGGGGAGATCCAGGGCAAAGAATCCCTGGCGGGGAGAATAGCACAGGTAAAAGCCCAAGAAAAGAATGGATTTAGCACATGTAAGGAAAAGATGGAAGGTCCATGCGGCAGGACCATAGTGGTGAGAAGTGACCCGGGAGAGCTCTTCAGTGGGCAGACCATGCAGGACCTTACAGGTCATGGGAAGAGACTTAGATTCTATTGGAAACGCAGTGGGAAGTCGTTGGATGGAAGGGGTCAATCTGATGAGTCAGGGAGACGGCATGACCTTATTTACATTTTTTACAAGCCATCTGGCTGATACAGGAAGATTGGATTGAGGGTAGAAGAGACAGAAGGCAGTTAGAGGCTACCGATTAATTCTTAGAGAGTTGACGGTGAACTGGAATAGTGGTAGATGGAGTGGTGTGGATAAGAGAAGTGGACAGATTCGGAGAAGTGTTGAAACACTACCTCCCGATCAATAGGAAATGAAAAGTTAGCACTACTAGCCCAATTTCAGGTAGATTTAAAATTGGTCCAGTGATGAACACGACCTGAGTTGGGTAAGAGTCCCTGCAAGGATTTCTTTCACCACATTCACCCGTGAGCTCACGGCATTCAACTACCCTCGTTCTTTTACCTCTGTTGACAAATCAAACACATTGTGAGCGAGAGAATGGAGGAATAAAGCTTTCTGTTGGAGAAGCAAAAATAAACACTGGCTTGTGTTGTTTCTGGACTTAGCTTGTACCCTTGTTAATCTTAGTTTCTCCCCAACGTCTGTTTCATTTCCAGGCATACCTACCCCTCACCTTCTGGATCACCTTGTTGGATGCCTTTTATCAAAGCTTGGTCTGCTTCTTTGTGCCTTACTTTGTGAGTCTCTGTTCACTCGGTGTATTTGTTATTAATGAATCAACGCAGCTTCCTTCTACTTTGCTGCCAGTATCGGCATGTAGAAGGGCAGGTTGATTATTAGCTGCCTCAATTATAATCTCCTCCCAAAATATGTTTAATATGGATTAAATTTGGAAAGAAGTACCTTGTTCAAGTCCTCTTGGGTCTCTTGTTAACCTTGTACTGCTTAATAATTTTTGTCATTGACCTGAATAAAATTGAATGTCTGGCCATATAATTAGATTAGTCAAAAATCAGAGAGTCAAAGTCAGAATATAAAACCTTTTATTAGTCAGTGCTGGGCTAATTCTAGTCGGATGCCATTCAGAGTATTAAATTTAAGATCCTGTAAGTAGTATCTCCAAAACTAAAACCCCGTTTTATAGGTAAGGAATGAAGAATGCAACTAAGCAAAGAATGTGGAAAGGTTAATTTTAAAAAATTTAGGCTAACACCAAGCACAAAGCAGCACAATGTAGCTGCTTGTGCACATAAAACACTTGTTTTATCGTGGATGGTATTAACAGAGTATGGTACTAGGAAAGAAAAAAATGAGAGTCTCTAAGTTAATCTTCATTCTTTATTCAAATATTGTTCAAAATATTTAAATGATTGTTTGAATTAGCCTCACTCGAGCACTCTGGCTTTACTGTACTCCAGGAGGAATATACAGGAAGGACAATCTGAAGTGTATTCATAACAGCATGAAAACGATGGTGAAAGATAAGAAAATTGTGTCATTCAAGGAATAGTTTAAGAACTTGGAGACATACAGAGGAGAGGAGGGTATATTGGCTAGGAGAGATAGAAACTTAGGGTAGTCATAATAACTGCTTCAAAGCTGAAGCTCTGTTAAGTGGGACAAATTTCTCTCTACCTTAAAGAGCTAGAAGTGTGAGTAAAAGGTTTCAGGAAGATCAGCTGTGGTTCAGAATAAAGAAGATTTCCAACTGAAAAGTCTGAAGATTAGATGGCCTCTCTGGGAGAGAGTTAGCATCTCTCTTCTGGAAGGTAGTTTATCCTAAAGGACCAGTTCATAGGGATGTTGTAGAAGAGACCTAAGCCTCAGTTGAGCCGTAGGTAAAGCAGTATCACACCGAGTGTGCACGAGTCTCAAGATCACCCCTTGTCCTCTCTTTGTAGACCTACCAGGGCTCAGACATTGACATCTTTACATTTGGCAACCCCCTGAACACAGCTGCGCTGTTCATCATTCTCCTCCATCTGGTCATTGAGAGCAAGAGTTTGGTGAGTGGTTTTCCTGCCTCTGAAGGATCCTGAAACCTTTTGTGGTTGGGGAAATGTCATCTATTAGCAGTGCCTCTGTTGAGCCCTTCATGCCTAGAAGATAAGTGGTAATGAGCAGATTAATGACTCCGTGGAGGAAGCTGATTCACACCTGTTCTTTGTGATGTCGAATGCTATTATGCTGAGGTTGATGTGTAGCCAGGGAGAATGGAAAACACCTGTCTGCTCCCTTCGGCAGTATCAGTGGTGGATGGTTAATGAAGGTGTGAGACAGGCTGGGGGAGTAATTACCCTTCTACAGCCAACATCCTTTATTTTAGTTGACTAAAATAAAAAGAAGTGTGCCATAATCCTGGGACTCTGACTTTAGTGATGATTTTATGCCTTTCTTATAAAAAATAACCTTTTTTTGTTCTACCTTGAGTAAAACCCTTCAGTGGTTTCCCATTGTTCTTGGAATAAAACCTGAAAGCCCTAAGGTGAGCTATAAGGCCTCATGCAGTGATGCCCTTATATCTCTCTTTCAATTTCTCTGATGCGCTGAGCTTGGTACCACGTCAGGACCGCGGCATGGACCATATCTTTTGATGGAGGTATTTTTTGTTCCTGTTGTTTCCCTGCACTTCACCCAACTCAAATACTATTTTAGGTCTCATTAGGTATTAGCAAAAATGCTACTTCCCCCAACCATCCATTCCTCATATCATTCTCTTGGTTTTACCCATGACTCTAATGATAATTCATAATTACTTAATTATGTGATTATCTGATTCATGTATATCTTCTGCATTAGACTATAATCTCTGTGAGGGCAGGGTGTGGACCTATTTTGTTCACCACTGTATACCAATGTCAAGCACAAGAATGGCACACAGTAGGTGCTCAAAACATATTTGAATGGATAAATGAAAGATAAAATAACTAACCAGTGTTTGGGGTATACTTACCATCCTGGTAATAAGTAAATTTCAAATAGAAAAGAGCTGAATGAGGTTATAGTTTAAAATATGCAGGATTATATTATTAAATTATTTAGAACAGTTTCTAAAGTAAGGCTGATTATTTTGGACATCACTAACTTTGCTTATAATCATTTATAACCAAGTCTTACAAGCCCCAAATGTTCTAAACGGCTAATATCTGCAAATACCAGAGGAGTAAAGGGAATTCTAGAACTGAAATATTTGGGATTGTTTTAATATCTATTTAATTTTTAAGCAAGTGCACAGGTACTTTAGGTTACCGCCTAAGGAAATGGGTCCCGACGTTTATTATTGTTGCAGAGGATCTAACACAAAAAGTGTGTTAGTTTGGATTCACTGATTAAGAAAGACAACAATCTATTCTGGCTACCCTGAACAGATAGAAAAGTTATTAAAAATATACCGAAGAACAATGGTAAAACAAAGCAAAACAAAAAACTCCTGAGGAAGCAGAGTGACTCCAGAGAGCCAGGGAACAGAAACTAATGGGCTTGTCAGGATGGTTCTCGGGTCTGAATTGGCCCCCATCATTTTCCTCCTGCTCTTACGTGGTCGTGCCCCAAGTCTAGTCCCTGGTGACAGAATCCTATTCCCCCGCCATAGGCTTTGGCTAGGGGAGGAATATTTTGCCAACACTGTGTACAACGCTGAGTGTCCTCACTAAGAATAAAGGGAGTGAAAGCTAGATTCCAAAAAAAACAGAGAGTGCTGTTTAAAGGAGTCGTCGTTAGGGAATCATTCTTCATGCCAGAGGACACATGGCTAGAGCTCCCAGCCTCTGTAGGGCCCTTGTCCATAGGGTCTGCCTGGGTGCCCCAATGCCTAAACTTGGGCCCACCTGTGACCTATTCAGTGCACCCACTGGCTGGGGGCTGTTATCGGTGGTTCTCAACTGTGGTTGAACATTGGAATCACCTGGGGAGCTTCGTAAGTACTGATGCCTGCCTCAGTCATTCCCAGAGATTCTGGCTTAATGGGTTTCAGGTGTGGCCTGGCTGTAGCGATTTTTAAGTGTTCTTATGCAAGTAGTTACAGCAATAAGTTCTGAAAAAACAGGTGGAAACTGTAGCTGTTTTAGGAAACATTTCACCAAATAAGAGCTTATCCTCTACTTTTAAAAGGTAGTAGTACTAAGCAAGGGAGATTAACCTCCCGCTTTTTTCTGTCTTCCATCTGTTTATTCTTCACCGTCCCGGACCAGAGGCATCTATTTCACCTGGAAACTCATTAGAAATGCAAAATATTGAGCTCCACCCTAAATCTACTGAATCCTAAACTGAGGATTGGGCCCAGCAATGTTTTAACAAGCTCTCCAAGTGATTCTAATGTGCACTTAAGCTTGAGAACCCACTGGGAAAGGATTGGAGTGTATTTGATGTTTTGGAATAAAAAATATACATATATCTTGAGAATATAAAACTCTTACCCTTCAGGCCCTTACTCACCATCTCATTGCTACTTCCTTGTCAGTTGCTGCCACGTGTTGCTTGACTTTGACATCCTCGTAGCAACTCAACCTAGGTTATGGTGTGACACACAAAGATTTATTTCTTGCTCACTTAACGTTGGCTGATGTTCCAGACAGCTCTAGAAGGAATTGTCCTCTGAGGGGGTGGCTCAGTGGCCCAGAGTAAGCGTGATATCTGGAATTGTCCCCAAAGGGAACCTCTTGGTCAATATGGAAGGAAAGGAAGGAGACAGCATGAAAAATTGCACACCAGCTCTCACATGTTTCCCATGCTCCTTCCATTCACATTTCATGGTCAAAGCAAGACACGTGGCCATGCTTAATTTCAAAGGAGTAGGGACGTGCAGTCCACCCAAACGCTACTAGGGGAGGAGAATGAGAGCACTCGTGAGCAACAGTAACGTCCACCACCTACGTGAATGGCTAAAGTTTGAGGATCACTGGATTAAGGTATTATATTAATGAAGAAACACGCCAATGAGTGACTATACGGAAAAAATTAAGGAGAAAATTCAAACACCTCCTGGTTCATAGACAATACAGAATAATCTAGTAAACAGAATTACTTTTTGGCATTTGATTTAGTTTTAAAGAATTCAAACAGCAGCATAAGCCATTCATAAAAATATTCTTATCTCTTTGGTATTTTGTGTTCTGTTAGACCATTCATCCCGTGCGCAGATGTGTTATCTCTTTAATGGAGCAGATTGTGCCAGGCTGCAATACCTGTTAGTGAGAGGGTATTCGTTTCCTCTGCCCTTCTTGTCTTGCAGACTTGGATCCACATGCTGGTCATCACTGGCAGTATCCTGTCTTACTTTTTCTTTGCATTGGCTTTTGGAGCCATGTGTGTAACTTGCAACCCACCGTCCAACCCCTACTGGATCATGCAGGAGCACATGCTGGATCCGGTGTTCTACTTAGTTTGCATCCTCACCACCTGCATTGCTCTTCTGCCCAGGTACGGTATGTGTGTTCCGTCATCAGGAGCGTAAATGGAATCCGAGGCTTAGACTCCTTTGAGCCACTACTAAGAATGGTTGGCAGACCACCCTGTTTAGTAATGGGGAAGTCAGTCTGCGTACTAGTGAAAATATTGGCTTTAGCTGTTTTGTTGGAGAAAAATAATGGCTTCATGAAGCAAAGCGGGAGGTTTGTTTCTCTCTCATTAAAACATCTAATCTGTTGACAGTTCACAGGGTTAGGGCAGCTTTTCTTCATGAGGTTGTTCAAGGACCTAGATCCCTTTCTCTGTCTTTTTGTGCTGCTCTCTTCCAAGGATATTGCCTTTATCTGGGTTGATTTTGTGCTGCTACAATGGAATTCCACAGACTGGGGGATTTATAAAGAGAAAGTTATTGGCTCACAGTCCTAAGGCCTGGGAAGTCTGCTATCCACCATTTTTTTTCGGTTAACTCCTTATTGCTGACCAACCGTGAGCTCCGAGATTCATCGGGATTATTCCGCTGAGGTGGAGGCAGTGTCAGCCTCCTGGTCAATGTGCATCAGGGGCCTCCTGTACCTCCCTCCCTCTGGGCTTCTATTTCAACCATGACAATGTGTCTCTGGAAGGCTCTGGAAGGTGTGGGCTCCTCCTCCTGGGAATTGGCTGAGGAGAACTGCATGTAGTGTTTTCTAAGTGCTTTGTAAATATTAATTAATTTGATATTGTTTTTATCTCCATTTTATAGTTTACTCTGCCCCCTGCCCTTACTCCGGAGCCAAGTGGCCACCAAAGCATTTTATTTTTTGAATTGGTCAGTACTGTTTGTGTGTCCCATGATGCCTTTCAGGTGAATTTAATTCTGTGATGTTCTTTCTCACTTAGGTTTGTCTACAGAGTTCTGCAGGGATCCCTGTTCCCGTCTCCAATTCTGAGAGCTAAGCACTTTGACAGACTCACTCCGGAGGAGAGGACCGACGCTCTCAAGAAGTGGAGGGGGGCTGGAAAGATGGATCAAGGGACATCAAAACTTGCTAAACAATTAGCTGACCCGTCAGGAAGGAGACCCATGTCCGGACCTTCTGCTGTCTTTGCGATGAAGTCAGCGACTTCTTGTGCTGTTGAGCAAGGAAACACATCTGTATGTGAAACTGCTCTAGATCTACGCTGCTCTGAAACTGAGGACTCACAGGTGGCTGGACCCTCAAAAGACTAAGAAAGCAGGATGCCCTCCTTGAAGTTGAAGTATTCTTTCAAGTTCGGAAGAGGGATTTTGAAGAGGCACCTCTACCAAGTAAGAATGACTTGTATTTTTCCTTAAGGGACATGAGCATTTTCCTAGGCTTGGGAAAGCTGACAGAATGACCACCGTTGTATATTTGTATATACATTTGTCATAGAGACGTGGAGTTTGACCCAGACGGAGTTTAGGGAAGTGAAATATTTGATTCAGAATCAAATGCTTTTATGAAACTTTTTGGATTTTATAAAAGCATTTTAATTGTCTTAGAAATGCAAACATTTTCAAGGGGCATCGTTTGAGATATATTTATTTTACAGGGAGATTTCATATTCTTGGGAAATGCTTTAAATGAGCTGGCTCCAATCTCAATTTATTTTTTTTAATTGAGAAAAAAGTACTTTTGAGTTAGGACTCAGAAAGTACTTCCATATGGAAGAAATGTTAATAAATGGTTAATTTACAGATGAACTTCCAGTAGCCTTTTAAACAATATACCTAAAATAGAGTATAATTGTACTGCTTGAAATACAGTTAAAATGTGTTAGACATACCTCACTGCTCATTTCAGTGTTTTATTAAGGTGAAACCTTCATTAGGAAGGGGCAGGAAAGATAGTTAGGGTTCTATCAGCCACAAGGAATGCATCCCTCTCTCAGCTTCCAGTCAAGACAAGACTTTCATGAGGGCAGCCTCTGTACAGATGTTGTCAATTAGGAAACTGAGGCTGTAGGTCAGGCAGACATAATCAACTGGGCCTATAACCCACTGGGCAATTCTGTATTCCAAAATTGACAATAGCCCGATTGAAATGATACCATCAATTTCAAAACAATCTTCTAGAGACCACTTGAGGTTCATTGCTTAGACAGTATCCTACAACTTTTCTACTGTTGTAGCCTTTAAAAAATGGGATATAAATTGAGACTAATACAGATTGTTCTCAGGAGGTTTCTGTGAGGTTCTTAGAAAAATTCGCGTTTAATGCATTTGAAGACAGTAATGTCTATAGCAAGTTTACTTCTGTGCAAATCCTGTATGCTGACTTTAGTTGGAGCAAAGAAACTAGTTTATTCGAAGTAAGGCCAGGTGCTATTATAACGTCATGTATTATTGCTGAAGTCCTTTTAAAATTCTGTCTCTATTATCTGAAAGCTGTCAGCCATCAATCATCTGGAATTTCCTTCATGAACCTCCATGATGATGTTCAATGACTATATCAAGTTCTTCTTAATGACTATTAAACTGTTATTCTCAGGGTTTAAGCTCCTACCTGTTGCCTACTATTGTGGTCTGACATTTTTTGTAGCCTTCTGATGTTATTGCATATAGTCTTTTATATAGACTGATTTCTAGAACTTTCAAAATCCTATATGATGAATGAAAGTCGCTTTCTACTTATGATTTTTTAAAATAAACTGTTTAATAATAAATAATGTGTACTGAAAAACTGTCATAAACTCTTGTAGACACTCACTGTATCCAACTGTAATTGGTACCAGAACTTCGAAGGAAAGTCCCACAGCATATCTTGTACGAGAATATTGTTTCGGTCTTTTCTTAATATGGAAAAGTCACTGATGTCATATCATTTGCTGTCCTCATAGCAGCTGGCATCCATACCCTGAGATCATCATCTTCTGCTAAATAAAAATTTAGGGATATATTCACTGTAAATAAAGGGTTAGAATCTAAGAATAAAAAGAATGAGCCAAAAACACTAACAAAAAACAGTTAATTTCCAAGATATGAATTATCTGTACATATGAATAGAGGAAAAAATTGAATGTTTATGTTATGAGGCCAAAATCTCGTATCTGCAATTCTAAAATTTCCAAAGCTCTGAAAACTGAAAGTATTTTTCACAAATTAGGTACAAATTCAATGCCCTGAACAAAGTAAGTCTATTTATATACTTGATTAAAGTATAAAATTCATATATTTTACTATAAAAATATTAATAGCCTATTTTATTACTGAGTACCAAACTGTATTATCTTCTTAAAATTTGGAAAATTCTGACTTCTGAAACACATTCTGGCCCTTAGACTAAAGAAATTTGGGATCTATATTAAGTATTTGAAGGGTCACATTTACAAGTAAGTAAGTAACTCTTTTACACAAAGCTGATGTGATCTGTCGCATTTTAGTGTTCAGTATATTTCACTAAATCAGCACTATATCATTGCTCCTAGTAGCCAAGGAAATTAATAATATACATTTTGAGATATAATTTTATTACATAAGATTTATAAAAGAATTGGTCAGTTTCCCAAAATGTACCCTAGACATTAAAAAGATCCATGGACTTTTACCGGGGCTAAAGTTCTCATTGGTCACTCAGTGGGTGATTTGAGACTATCAGTAATGTGTAATTTCAGACTAATCAAGGGGCCATTGGTCATCTAAAAGAGCATGTACCTGTGAGAATGAGATATAAGACACATTCTGATTGGCGGGGAGCTGGGCGCCAGCATGAGGTTACAGAGAGAAACAATTTCCTGACACTTGCTGTGTTCCATAGCCATCCAAAAAAAAAAAAAATCATACCGTTTTATTTGTATTAAGAATTATTTAAAATAAGTACATTACATACATTTCACTGCACAAAATTTGAGCAAGGCTAAAAGTTGTTACATTAAGTGTGCGCCTACAACCGCAATGAAACTGACGTGTGTCGTTAAACTTCCACACAACTGTGACCACAATCCGGTGACTGTATTTCACACCCTCGCTAGGTTTATGTTAATACAAACTACAAGACAGGATATGAATAACATGGAAAGTGTTTAAACAGCTTTCTGAATTTCAAATGTGTTTACACATAGAAAAAGCGTACAAAAATACACGTATAAAATTGCAAGAAGTCTCTGTTTGGAATCCTGAGGCAATGCAGGTTGCTGGCGGAGGTTCCATGGGGAAGGGTGTTTGTTCAAAGGGCGTTTGGATGCTGCAAAACAAATGTGCCTGACTAATTAAGTTAGATATGTGTGACGATTTGTAGCTTTTGAAGCTTTTTCATGGGGAAAAATACTTTAACCACTAATTGCTTCAAAATTGATTTGCATAAAGTGGCCTAGTGCTAAAAAATCAGCTTCGAAATTTTAATTATCAATAAAAAGAAATTGCAACACCAGATGTTACACATCTTTCGAGAAAAATTACAAACTGTTTCACTCCATGCAAAGTTTTACTGTGCTTTGAAATATATTTCTGTGACTTTAAGAATGAACACAGAAAAAATTATTTAATTGGGAGAGGAATGCAATTTAAGTTTCTTTTTTTAAAAATTGCATCACTCCATTCTATAGCAAATTCTCTGTTGGTGAAGTTTAATATCCACTTTATTGTCACATAGGCAAAACATAATATTTCCCAGGAATATTGATTTAGTTTTTGAAATCTCAATCAGCCAACTCATCTATGCTGAATAAACCCCAGCTATGGGGAAGTTCTATAGAGACTTTTCTGTAAAATTACAGCCTTGAGTTGAATCCAGAATGGGCAATCCTATAAAGCCAAGTGTTAATACTGAAGTCTGAAGAACTTTGCATTCAATATGTTTTGCTGTTCATCTTTTACCTGTGTCTTTTATAAGTTCTCAGAATTATGCAAGCGTTAGAAGAGTAACAGTAAATAATTTAAACATGTAAATTATCTTGGCTTTTAACAAATCAAAAGCACGTCTCTAATGTTAATGTTGAAATTTGCCACCATGCTGCTGTGCTTGAGAGACAAACACTGGCAAAGATTAATTAGTTGGCCTGGATCTCGATGTCCTTTTTGTGATAGGATAAAAGGGAACATTCCTGTAACAGGTTACTCTAGCGCCCGCATTATTTTAAATCTCTCCCGAGTTGATAATTTTGTGCTGCAGTCAAGGTTAGTTTTGGCAAAAGAACAAAGTCTGCTTTGCTTAGTTTTTTTTTAAAGCCTTTCACTGAACTTGAAATAGGAGAAAAATAAAGTTGAAAAACTTTCGTCCAAAACAAACACGCAAATTTGCAGTGCAGTGGTGAGCATTCCCTGTCCATGAAAAGTGCTTCTGTGCAGCTGTCTGCAGGAAGCCCTTCACAGTCCAGAAGGCCACTGTCTTTGAGTGTAGCTGGCAAAATCTCTGATCGTCCTTGGAGTCAGTTCAGGAGAAAGGTCTGTATGTATATTTGTCTTTGGATCCACTCCACGAAGTAGGAAACGTTGCTATAAACGCCAGGCCCCAGGACTTTGGAAAAGCAGACGGAGCCCCACGAGGTTAAACCAAATAATGTCCACTGTCCCGTGGGCCGCTCACAAACAAGAGGCCCACCACTGTCACCCTGGAATGAATAGCAAAGGACATTCGTCACTGGGATTTCAGAGTCCTAATGGCACCCATGCTGTCCTGAGGGTGCAGTGACGCCAAACCCAGCTTAACCAACTTGGAAAATTTCAACAAAGCTTTCTTGGCAGCCTGGGGAGGGAATTTGCTTTCCATTGTATAAATGGAACTTTCAAAGGGACATCTTAACCGCTCTATCTTTACAAGGATAGAGAGTGGCTTGGGAAGCAATTACAGTCTTTCTTTCCAGGAAATTAGAATACATTTTTTCCAGTCATTTCCTGCACTTATCAAAATATGTCATAAAATTTTTCTCAAGTGTTAGAACTGATTATCTCTTAATTGACCTCATTCTTCCAGTTTGATTAATCTTATAACCGCAAAAAGTACTCAAAATGGAACATTCAAAGATTTTTCCCCCGCCCCCGCAACAAACAGTACTAGAAAAACTTTCTAAATAGCTCTCTGTTCTGAAGATTCTTGCTCTGTGCATGAATGCATTAGTACAACACGTGTGCACATGTCCACCCTTTCCTGGGAGCCAGTCCACTAAAATAGTCATTGAATATTTATTAAGTAATATTAAAAATGCTTCCCTGCACTGCTAAGTCAGCATGCTCTGAAAATTGTTGTGGCCGTGAATCCTGAGTACCTAAGCATTGGGTTCAGTGACATTTGAGAACTTTTTGGCAATCACATAAGGGCCCAGAGGACCCAGACAAGGCCGGTGTGCTCACTCTTGAGACAGAGGTAGTCCTGTCACATACCATGGAAACTGGGGTGTTGGTGAGTGCCCTGATGTCATCGCTCTGATGGTTGATAATGTCCTTTGGTGGCCCCGGCTCCCTGGGGTTGGAGCCATGGTTGCCACTAGCTCCTCTAGAGCCTCATTTTTCCTAGCCAATGAAATGGTTCAATGAGAGGACAGAAACAAGCGTTTTTCCTTGTGTTATTGACCAAGAGTAATGCTCCCCAGACAGTAAATACATGTAAAAGCTGAAGGCAACCTGAATAAGGAGGATGGAGGTAGTCAAGGGGTTTGTTTGGGTACTGGCAGAAGGAAAACACATTATGAATAATTCAACATTTGGCAACAGATGATTTTCCAAAAATGTTCCCAAAGAACCACATATGAATAATAATAAGTTCATGGGGACTCACGGAGGTTATTACTGAACCGGATCCTCCTGATAACCGGAAAGCAACTTACCATGCATGAGTCCACCGTGCCAGACTCGTAGCCAGCACAGATCATCCGGGTGGTGATGGTCTTCATGTCAAAGTAGGACTGACACTGCTCCAGAGAAATTATGCGGACCTCTCCCTCTTGCAGCTTAAAAGGCACTGGATTTAAAAAGAAGAAGAAATATACACAAAATGATAAAATGATTCAAAAGTGAAACTAGCCAAATATGAAATTCAACTATCCTATGAACAGTTTTATACCAAAAGAACCATATTCTTTACTTGAAATGTCATTTTGAAGACAAGGCTCGTTTGGAATCGGAATTTTCCAATTAGAAGTGCTCATAACAATCATCTGGGGAAACCCTTTTATTTTCTTAATAAGGAAATTGAGGCACAGTCCAGTTACGTTACTTGTTTCATGCTTTTCCCGTCTTAGTATATGCTACCAAAAATAACAGCTACTACAATGAAAAGGAAAAAAATTAAGCCAGAGCTCCTCTCCAGATCAGAGGCTGCCAGCCCGCATCAGCTCCGTGTGTCGGCCCTGCTCTGCTGACGCAGAGAATACCTGTTAAATCTAACATGGCGGAAGGGTTGCTCTATTCTTGGTGAAAAGAACGTGTCTCATCTTGTGCTCCAGTAGCTATTATTTGATGTAAGAACCTCTCATCCTAAACGATATGACAGAGAGATATTGAGAAGGACAAAGCCATCCCTTGGTGTCGACAGAGAGAACATGTGAGTTCCACCTTACTTGAAAGTTTTTGCAGAATAACAATGGCTTTCTTGGAGCAAGACAGCATGAATCTTTTAGCCATTCTACAAAATTATACGCACCAGTGTATGGAGAATCATCCCTGGGTACCTTATTGGGAGAAAGAGTCATTTTTGGAAAAATGAACGTGGCAGACAGCGAATGCTTCATGAATTGTTAAAAGAAGGGTAAGAACAAATAGCTAACATACACTGGGTACTAGTGGTAGCCAGCCACCTATCCTCAGCCTCTTCTGGGCCTTGCCTTATTGCCTTTAATCTTTACAACAATCCTGTGAGTGAGACAGTTGCTCTTTTTTATATTTATTTTCTTTGGGCATTGCTCAGAGACATGGAGAACAGTTGCTATTATTTTGTTCATTTTATAGTGAGCTAGAAGGTAGTGCAGTCAGGGTCAATCAGATCTTTCTGATTTTGCATTCAGATCCTTGCTCTTCATGCTACACTCTGTATGTGGTATGTGTGCCATGCTCCACTATTGCTCTGAGTTTGATATGGATGTTGTAGGAGGAACACAAGCAGAAGCAATATAAAATATATTCTGCTCTTATATTACGGTAATCATTATATATTTTAAAGCTGAGATGCATAGGAATGGTGACATTATATGTACAACACTGCCTTCAAAATTCTTACATGTGAACTTTTTCTGAAAAAGTCATCGATTTCTGTGTATTTTTTCATCCTTTAATTGATCACATAAAAAAGAAACTCAACTTAGCTCAAAACTGATCTTGCTAAATTTCAAGAAAAAATTGTTCCTTTGAGTATACAATTTCTAAGGTCGATGACAGAATGCCAATACACATCATCATCCTCGAGCGCCGTGGCATTATGTTTGATAAGTCAGAGTGGCCAGCACTCGCAGTGAAAGAAAATGTCTCATTGATTTGATTCTCATTCTGAACTTTAAACAGATAAAACAGAGTGAGAGGGTCCGTTATGTGGGTTGAGAGTAAGTAGTAGTACAGATTTTTTCATCTCTGTGTGTTTTGTATGTTTAAATCATCTACAGAGCCAAACTGTTTTAATCAACTTAAAGAGACAAATAGCAAATCAATTTGCTTTCTAGAAGGACTCACAGGTTGTGCTACAGATGTAGATAAGACCCAATCATAACAGAGAACTGGAAATATGACCGTGCAGCTTGACTCACCCCTAGCTGGAGACTCCCCCGACTCTGCCTGCAGATAGCCCGAATCATTAATACAGTCTAGAGCAGGGATGGCTGCTAAGTCTCCTCTTGCACGGCACCTCCAAAACACTGCAGCAGCTCCCTGGAGCAAGACTCTGAGGTGCGCAGAAGGATTTTTGAGATTCCCTCTGAGCTTGGCAAGTTCAAGTGCCACAGTGCATTATTAATGTCTACCATTCACACGGCAAGGGGCGTGTGACACATACCTCAAGGATTTACCATTTGTGGCTAGATTTTTTTTTTCTTTTTTTTTTTTTTTGGGACAGAGTCTCACTCTGTTGCCTGGGCTAGAGTGCCGTGGCATCAGCCTACCTCACGGCAACCTCAAACTCCTGAGCTCAAGCAATCCTCCTGCTTCAGCCTCCCAAGTAGCTGGGACTACAGGCATGTGTCACCATGCCCAGCTAATTTTTTCTATATATTTTTAGTTGGCCAATTAATTTCTATTTTTAGTAGAAACGGGGTCTCGCTCTTGCTCAGGCTGGTTTCAAACTCCTGACCTTGAGCGATCCTCCCGCCTCGGCCTCCCAGAGTGCTAGGATTACAGGCGTGACCCACTGCACCTGGCCTGTGGCTACATTTTTATAAGTGAAAATGGGCAATTATGGCCAAAGACTAGGCAGAAACACAGTGCTTCTCATCACAAGCCAAAGGCTCCCGAAGACCCCGGCTTACTTTTGTTGCCCATGTGGCCCCAGCCTGTGATGTAGCAGTACGTGTCGGCCTCCAGCCACTGCCCCGGGCTGGGAAGGCAGACCGGCCGGACGTAGCTGGTCTCGTTGATGTCCTCATTGAGCTCGACGATGCTGATGTCGTAGTCCACCACCGCCCAGCTGTAGCGAGGATGCAGGATGATGGTCTTCACGAAGCGCGTCTGCATGAACGTCGACGGGTGGTCCAGATTGTTGATGCCGAGGACCACTTTCCAGACGGCGGCGTTCTCTCTCCTAAGATGGGAATTCAAGAGCTATTGGCATCTTAAACCCTGATCTATCTTTTAAAATTCAGGTGGGATTTTTAAATACTTTATTTATGTAAATAATGGCTATTCCCGTGCCTGCGTCTCAATGTACTCATCTAAGCAGCATGGATGTCATGGCCTGAGCGATTAGTAAATACACAGTATGTTGCAGAAAGCGCAGCTCAGCATTCTTGAACGGGGCCAGTCTTGAAAATAAAACTTGGTTAGTTTTAAAGGCAGGCAGGGTAGTTGCTTGCTTCATCGAATGAGAAAGATAATGATAAGCCGTGAAGAAGACAGAAGAAAAACAGGAAAAGGGAAAAAAAAAACAAAGACTAAGTGATCCCTCTAAGAATGAGCAAGTTCCTCAGAAAGATGTCACCTATTCAGGGGAGCCTTCTACAAATTTCAAGCCAACGACTAGAAAAGGTCACCCACAACCTCCAAAGGTCAGCTTCAGATGCCACTGTTTTTTAACACCTGTCAGCAATATTTTAGTCAATTCCCACCTTCAGAGACGTTCTCCACACGCTTCCAGGTCTTGCCATGCTCCAGAATCTCCTGCAGTTTCCCGGACACCTCCCTCCCACTCGGTCTTCTCTTCCGGGTTTTCCTCCTCTGCGCTCAGTGTCCGTGTTGAAGAGCTCGAGGACGCCACCCCCAACCTGCCCTTCTCACGCCATACGCCCCTGATGATTTCATCCAGCCCAGTGGGTTCAAGTGCCACCCACACCCTGACGACTCCCAGATGATCCCCAGCTCCATTCTCTCCCCCAAGCTGCAGACTTCAACGTCCCACGGTCTATTCAACACAATCGGACGTTTGACGTTTGATAATAGCCGAGATCTACTGAGGGCTGGCCATGTATCTCGCAATAGTTAAGCATTCAGAATTCATTTTACTGTTATTTTACACTTATGACCACCAGTTGCCCACTTGAATCTTCTCTTTCTCTTACACGCACCACTGACTGCATCCGCAAGCCTCACCACTCTTGCTTTCAAACACATCCTGCATCTTGTTTTTTCCCCCTCCTCCACTCTTGCAGTCCTCATCTACTTGGACCACTGCAGCTGCCTCCCAAATGGTGGCCCTTCTTCTAGTCTTAGCCCCTATAATCCATTTTCCTTAAAGCAGTCAGAATGATTTTTTTCAAAATAAAAATCCATCTCCTGCTCATTATTCTCCAAGGACCTTGTATCACACTTGAGAAAGATTCTAGACTCCTGTCCCTGGTTTCCTATCCAAGGCCCTCCATGATATGCTACATTCTAACCCCTAGGACTTTCTTTCTAGTTTCGAACATGCCAAGGGCATCTCCAACTCATGGGCTCTTCCCCTGCTGGGCCCCCAGCTCTCACATGGTTCCCACCTTTGCTCCTTCTCGTCATCCAGGTCTCAAGTCATACATCACCTCCTCAGAGGTGTCCTCCCTGACCACCCCATCCAACCCTTACTTTATCCTGATCACTCTACTCTTGACCCTGCTTCCATTTTCTTCCCATAATATTCATTGATATCAGTAACATTAATCTATCTATCTGTCTGTTCTCCTTCTTGGCCCCCAGAATGTTCTCTCTGGGAAGGCAGGAGCTTTTCTGGTCTTGTTCACTGCTCTACTCACAGGGCCTGTGAACCCTGGCACGCACTTGGTTCTCAACAAGTATTTGTTAACAATGGCTCAATGTGTTTGACTTAAAACATTTATTAGTGGCAGACTCCAACCACAAAGGCAAGGTCTGTTTTTCATCAATCCCTTTCTCCCTTCCTTCATTCCCACTTCCTCCTTCACCAGAGCAGACTAGGATCAAAGGCATGGACATTTGCTGGCCACAGTGTCAGGGAAGGGGGGAGCTTTCATTGCGGACACTCCTTCACACTGTGAGCCAGCCACACACCACTGTCCCCACGCGGGAACTTGTGGTCAGATCGACTAATGTCGATTTGACCATCTAGACCCATTGTTTTTCAACCCAAGCAGAACACTGGGGAGCTTTTAAAATACTGATTCTCTGGGCATCACCCCCTAACAATTGAGACAGAAGCTCTTGGGTCGGGACCTGGGAACCAATATTTTATGAGCTCTCTGGGGAGTCTCAGGCTAAACCCCAGCTGCACCTCTCCTTTTTTGGGCATGCCTTTCTTTACTATCAGCATGGCAAAGATTCAAAAGGCTGAGGTTCCAGCAGAGTTAGGAAGGAGGGCCCAAGGTAGGCACTCAAACTGTCTTTAGTATTGCTGGGTATTTGGCCAGACTCTGCTAACGGACTCCCCAACACAGTCTTGCATTCTGTCCTTTTTCCATTAAAAAGAAAAAAGTAATTTCAGAGCTATCAAAAGAGGAATTGATGTCATTCATTGATTAGAGAGAGAAAGATACAGATATACAGCAATTCCTCTATGCCAAGCCCTGTGCCAGGGATTACAACAATAGGCAAGAGAGATGTGACCCTGCCTACACAGACTCTAGAATGGAGAGAAGATGGACAATTACGGTCAATTGCAGGAAGTCCTATCACATGCGCTTTACAAGTTAATGTTACAGAAGAATTATTGTTCATTGTGTAAAGCTGTCACTCAAAGAACATGCTTTTCTTTCTTTTTCTTCCTTACTTCTCCTTTCTGTTTCTTCTTTCTTCCCTCTCTACCTCTCTTCTTTCCTTTGTTCCTTCTTTTTTTTTAATTCTAGGAGGAATAAGTGCACGACCATTTGAGGAATTCAGTATACACATTAGGTTCTATTGCTTAAGACGTCTTAAGTGAGGCAATACTTTATTTCAAATTTCTGTCTTGTCAATAGCTTGTTTGCTTGAGAGAGTTACTAAGTGTGTGTTGTGACAAACACTCATCCATCTACTTAAATCACAAGCAGTATTTCCAACTGCTGAAATAATAATTCGGAACTGCATTCCAAATCATTTGTAACAAAATGAAATAACATCAAAATTCCAGACTTAATAACTGTACCGGGGTTAATGTAATTCTAACGATTAAAAAAATAAGCATCAATGAAATGGCCAAACATTAACTTGTATCCAGTAATCTCTTGCTACATAAGCTACCGTCCATATGGCATTAATATCCGTCAAAAGCAACAAAACAAAACAACCGCACGCAAAAATTCACAGACTTTTTTTAATTCAGTGATAATTTTGTTCTTTTTTCTTTTTATTGTAAGTATTATGAAAAGTAAAGTCTCTTTTAATTCTGCCACCTCCCACCCGAGTCTGGCAAAAATCAGGGAAAAAAACCCAGCCTATTGTTTGAAAGGGGTACGTGAGGAAAAGAAGGTATACATAAAAGGGATGTTGCTATATTCAACATGTCCCAGAAAGAGACAGTCAGGAATAGTGGCAGAGATACTGTCTCTGGGTGGAAGCAAAAAGCAGGCAGACAATGTCAGGCCACGTGAATGCCACATGAGTTTAGTATCAATCCAAAAGTACCCGGTGGAGAGACACACGGGAACAGACTGCGATCATGTGGCTAGTTTAGTGAAAAGAAGTAAATCCAGGTACAAAGAAAAAAAAAAGCCAAATATAGCTCCTGAAAAACTGCTTTATGGAAGACATCATAAAGAGGACTGCTTCCCATTTGCCTATCAGACCTCAGAGCAGCAGCAAAGAAAACTGACATGCTCTTAAAGAAGTTTGTGCGAAGAACCTCAGTCTCCCGGAGTGAGGCAGCAGCCGGGGAAGCCAGGCGATAACCCACCACGGCGAAGGAAGATGTTAAAAGACCTGTATCTCTTTTCATTCCTGCTACAGATAGTATTAATATCTCACTCCCTAAAATTCACATTTAGGGTCTAATTTGCTTCATATTTATACTATTGCTTTAATAATAAATATACTTTGTAGATAACATTGAGATAGTATGATTTCAAACTCACAATTCTTCAGTTATCAACGCTAGAGAGAAAACCCAGCCACTCACATCCCTCCGGTCACTATGGCATCCAGAGGAACTTATCCAGAGTTGCAGGCACAGGGTTCTGGATGCAGTAACCCGTCCCTCCGGTTTGCAATCTGCCGCACTCAACTCTAGTTTAAACATGAAAAGTCACATTTCCACTTGGTTCAGCTAGCCAGATTTAGAGGTTTTTCTATCTTTATCTTTTCCTAGGAAAGAAGATTTTCCTTCTTTCACTCTTTCTGACTTCGCTTTGACCTTATATTTAACAGTGTCCTTTTTAACAAAAGCAAGTTAATATTCATAATCAACACCTGTGATAGAAACTGCCCTATTTTAAAAAAACTCACTCCATAAATAGCACAGCTAAGCAGTGGTTTGGAGACAGTCTGAAGGTTATCAAATCTACACAAAGTAACGAAGTATCACACTACGGCATCATTCCTGTCCTGCAAATCTTAGGAACTGCTTATGTTAACATTGTGCTCTGTCCTTGGTATCTGTAACAGACAAGGTGGGTAGACTCTAGAACAGGGTGATTGCAAAGCAAACGTGAGACAGAGCTGGGGGGGGTGGTCAGTAAGTACAGACGGGATCACACCACAAGCCCTGCCCATCCTGAGGGCCGTCTGCCTCCCAGTTCCAGAAAATTTCTGTCATCTTTGAATGCCCAGTGTGAGCTGACCTCCCAATTGTCCAACAGAAGCCAAAGTTCTGGATTTTATGCAAAGTATACACAATTTTTTAAATGCTGGCTACAATTTTTTTAAATGTCTACAACAAGCCAACTAGACTGGCAGCCCGGATTCTTCACTCGTAGACAGTCTCTGCTTTATACTTTTCCAAGTGTTTCTCCACACTTTATTTCAAACGATCCTCACACCAACTGTGAGATGTAAACAGGAATCCTTATTCCATTTTACAGAAGAGAAAGCAGTGGCTCAGAGCAGAGACTCGTGTAAAGTCACAGAGACAGGAAGCGATGACAACAGACTAAATTGGGGGTCCTTTCAACCCCTACACCACATGCTGACTGCTGAACTTCCCTGAAACAAAAAGAAAGGTCCACAGGCATCAGCACAGGAATTCGGTACCAACCCAGAAGGAAACACGTCAGGATGGATGAGACTCTCTGGTGGGTGATAAGGTGGCAGATGACAAGAAGATACGTTCTCTTCCCTGCACACATCTCCCCGATGTGATGGGGAGCAAGCCATTAGCGATAAAATTACAGAAAGTGAACAAGTCTCTTACCTTAGGTTTCAAGAAAAGCAAGAGAAGGTCATAGTCAAATACATATCCTAGACCTTTAAGAATCAGATTGCAGAATGTGTTGAACACAAGGCAGCTGTGATAATACATCTAGAGATTCTTAAAGCAAGTACAGCTCGATACAGTTGGGAGGGTTTAAATGCCGAATTCTGATGCTACCAACACAAATAATGGCAGTTAAGTAGGAAAAGGAAAAATCAGCTAAACAGTAAATGTGACTCCATAAAGATGACAGAGCTTTGAAATCGGAAAGTGTATCATAAAAGAATGGCAGGAAACCATAGCAACCGTCAGAAAGTCAAATATGAGTATTTGTTCAAATTAGGACAAGTTTATAAACCATGTGATTCGATGGGTGAGTACTGCAGACAGATAAGAAAGCCAAGAACTGGGTCCTAGAGCACTGAAGCATTCAGTAGCCTAGAAAAGGGGGAGCTGAAAACAATAAAAAGAGGGTGGGTCACTGACATAAGAAGAGAACAAGGGTGTCTTTTGCTGTTCTAGAACACAGGAGAAATTATTTCCAGAAGGATGTAACAATAAAATAGCGGGGAGGGTCCCAAGGGGTTGAAAACTGAAATCACCTTATTGGGTTTGGCAAGATGGGAGTCATTACAGACGTTCCTAAGTGCCATTTCTGTAGTGGCTTTGATGAGAGCCCAACCAGAGCTGGTTGAGGAGAACGTGGGACATGGAAAAGTGGAGACAGTGACGGTAGGAAGCTCTGTTAGGAGGTTTATTGTGCAGACTCGCCAAAAGGGAGCCACGGCTGAAGAGGGATGTGGAGTCAAGAGAAGAGGGTTTAAGTTAGTGATACGGTTAGCATGGGTTCTGAAAGAATGACCCAGGGAAGAAGGAAAAATTGGCGATGCAAAGCAGAAATGATGATTTTAGGAGTAAAGTCTTTGAAAAGGTGAGAGGGGAGGTGCTTGTCCTTAAATAGGAGCAGAGACACATCCTCCACTGCAACTCAAGGGAAAGTAGGATGTGTGGCCAAGGATGCAGACATTTGTTGGAATCGGGGGTCACACAGGGTGAAGGATATGACGGCGTCTATTTCATCCATGACTCATGAGGTGAGATCAGTACAGGGTGACAGAGACCTGGAGAGAGCGGGCAAGCTGTCTCTGAGGGTAAGACAGTTTTGACTTTCCTGTGTCAGTATATTGGAAGTGTCCCGTCGGGTTAGATGCTCACTTGAGATTCACGATCACACATTTGACATGAGCTCAGCAGCGGGGTGTACGATATTCTCCAACAACGGTCAGGTGCTCAGATGCAGGTTCAACATTCATGAATAGGGAGCAGAAAAACTTAAAGAAACAAGTAACTGTTAAACTTAAAGGTGAGAGGGAAGCTCCTAGTTTCTGGATTGGCGCATCGTTTAGGCCAGCTGCTCATTGCATCCTGGACCCAGACATTTTCCGCCGGAGATCGGAGGGTGACAAACAGTACCTCCCTAGGGGACAGGGCAGTGGGGAGCATGGGTCAGGCCACGGTCACCCAGGAATTTTTAAAACCCACTTGCTCACCCTCCAGTGACGCAGGAAAACAGCACTGCAGGGTAGGTACGGGTCCAAAATGGAAAAGTTCTGTGTTAGTGGACCTTATTGCTGATGGGAATAAACCAATGCCCTCAAGGAGAGAGAATGGAAAAACAAACTGTGAACGACAGGCATAGTTCCTAAGCCCCTAGAAGGCAAAGAGGTAATCACAAGGACACAACACAGGCTCAGTAATAAAAAGTCAGACCAGACCTCTCAGCTCCTCTTCTGAGTGTATTAAAAGACTGTCCGATCAGGGCAGGTGGGCAAGCGAGGACGATGATTTTGTTCCATGGAGAATGAGAGAGGGAGCCGTCTAGAAACAGGCGGAAAGATCATTGAGAAATATTAAGGATCCAGCTGACGGTGGAAGTCAGGCATGGCACCGTTCTGAAGAGCATGGTCACAGGGCTAGATGGCGTGGTACTCACTTTGGAGGTCTGCCGGGTATGCCTGGCAGAAGGACGTAGGGAAGAAGAAGTGGGAGGTCCTGCTGGAAGGATTGAAAAGCGAGGAGCCCAGGGAAGCCGGAAGCCGGGGAAAGAAAGGAGGCGAGAAGGAGGCAGATGGACTGAAGGATGGGGTAGGTGGGAGAGGAAGGAAATGCAACAAACAACCAAAAACCCTGATGGACTGAAGAGCTGGTGTGGCGGGAGTCAGGGCAGGAGCCATACGGCAGGTTGAGGGCTGTGGTTCACATAGTGGGAAGAGGGTTTTTCATGCAGGTTTCCTGGAGTGGAATTAGATGCCCCCGACCATTATACTTGTGTGCCAGCCTAGGAAGTCCATCCTCAAGTCTTGCAGAGGTGGAAGAAGGCAGGAAAATTTCTTGTTAAATTACCCCTGAAAGTCAAAGTACTTTCTTCCTTAGAACTTTGGCAGTTGAGTTGTTATTAGGACGTATGGGACTTGATCTGGTCAACTTAGTATCTCATGTTTTTAATTTTCATTCGGGATTTTTAACTGCCTCTTCATGGAAGAACAAAACAAAATTTCCTTTTTTTCCCACCAATATAATTAAAAGAGACAGACCGAGCGGACCTTCAGATGGGTCACGCCAGTCCTTGCCAAAGGACGGGACCAGGATATGAAGTAAACCCCACGAATTGCAGCAGTTGATGGCTCCAGCATGGAGCTTGGCTGGCAATTAAAAGTTCCCGAAAGATTGCAGGGCCACTAGAGATGTTGTAAAACACGATCAGGGTTATTAGCACACATTCACACAAAGGCTTGTTTGAAGTGGGCCATTTCTAACTTCTCATGGACCAGCCACGCCCGTCCCTTGACAGTTTTGTTCAGTTAAGTGTTCCATGCAATTTCACCAAGGCCTTTGATAGCATATACATGTCTTTAATTATAAACACATATTCCTTCTCTATTGCAAGATTTCTCCTTAACTGTACAGATATTTCAGTGACAGAGGACAGCTGGATACCGCATATGGGAATGACAAAAATGGCAAATGAACCTGGATTAACTAGCACATAAAGAGTGTTGTTCCCTTAAAGAACCGTTGGATTCATTTAGGTGGTCACCTCTGATGAATGCACTCTTACTGGTATCATCTTCTACTTATCATGGAGTTACAAATGAGACCTGGAAAAGACATCTGGAAACATCTGGCCCCTTCCAAAGCAGTAACAGTGCAGGGCAATTCCTGACAAACTCTCCAGACTCTTCCAATCAGTCTGGATCTTACACATTAAAAGTTCCCAAGAGGAGACACTGGTTTGATATTTTATATTTTATTTTCCCCGAAAGAGCAATCAAATAACTGGGTATACACATTTCCATTTTATGGTCACTTGTCACACTGTATTCTAATTACTCATTTAGTTGTCCATCCGCTCACTAGGTTAGCACCTTGGGGGACAAAACATGTGGCAAACTCTGTCACCCCCATCTGGATCTGAGTGTGTGTGCTGGGACTCTATCCTCCAGAAACAAGGATGCCAGTAGGTGAGTATAAGAAGGTTCATTGCAGCAAACTAGAACTAACCCAGATGTCCACCGACTGAGGAATAATAATAAAAATTACAGTGAATGTATATTATAGAATATCATTTAGCTTCCCAAAAGAATGAGCTAGAGCTATGTCAACTGACCCAAAGAGAGGCCCATGATCTATTGCCACGTGAGGAAGCAACTTACAAACAGAAGTACGGAGTGTTATTCCAAATGGGAAAAAAATAAACAATGACACCCTGTGAAAAATGTTATGTGTTCATAGCTGTGGAGGAACACTCACCAGGCTGGTTACCTGGAGGATGATGAGGGAAAAAAGGAGAGGAAGTATGGGAGGAGATAAAAAGTGCTAGCAAAATGCAAAAACACTCATGCCATGATGCTACGGGAAAATGCAAAATGCATCCTTCTAACAATAATTTTATTGGAGTCTCACTGGTTAACGCCAGGCACGGTTCTGAAGGCTTTGCATAGACACCTCGCTCATGCCCACACCGACACCGTGAGGGAGCGGCTATTGTTTCCCTCACTTCACAGAAGAGGAAGCTGTAGCCCAGGGAAGTTAATTGGCCCATGGTCACATAGCAAATGGCAAAGCGAAGAAAAAACAATAATAGGCAAACAGGCAAAAAATGAAAATGCATTTTTTTCTAGCAATTAACCTGATCAAATGAGAAGAATCAATTTACTTAGATAATAGAACTGTGGGCTATTTTTATGTTGTATTTTTGCTGTTATGTAATATTATTTTTAAATAAAGCAAAATTATTTTTTAAAAAATGGAATAAAACAGGTGGCATAGTGGTTTTTACAACCTATCCTCAAGTCCTTTGACATGCCTCCTGCTGAGAGGGCAGGGCTGTGTTTTCTGCCTTTGAAGCAGGGAGGGCTTGTGACTGACGGTGGCTCAGACCAACCACATAGCAGAAATGACGTTATGTGGCTTTGGAGACTGGGTCAAAAGAGATGCTGCAACTTCCTCCTGGCTCCCTTTTTGGGAAGCTCGCTCTGGGGGGTGCCAGCCACCGTAAAGTGAGTCCCACGTGGACAGGAACTAAGGTCCCCGCCGACAGGCAGCACCACCTGCCTGACTTCAGATGCTTCCTGCCCCTAGACTTAGAATCGTCCAGCGGAGGCCCAGACGTTGCAGAGAGAGATAAACCAGGCCAGCTACGTCCTGTCTGAATAGCTGATCCCCAGAGTCTTCAGTGAGCAAAATAAAAGTCTGTGTTTTTATTGTTTTGTTTGGTTTTTGTTTTGTTTTGTTTGCTCCTACATCACACGGCAATAGATAGCCAGAAGAGATGGGGCCCTTCTGCAGGGGTGTTTGTCAGTTTGGGGAACCTTCCCCTTCGTCTTAGTCTTCTGTCTTTATATACATTGTGATGACCAATTTTATGTATCAATTTGACAGGCCAATGGTGCCCAAATATTTTGTCCAACATTATTCTGGATAATGTGTCTGAGAAGGTATTTTTGGATACAAATGTTTAAATCAATGGACTTTGAGTAAAGCAGATTACTCCCCATAATGCGGGTGGGTCCCGTCCACTCAGTTGGAGACCTTAAGAGAACAAAGACCGAGCTCCCCCCAGCAAGAAGGAATCCTGCCGGCAGATTGCTCTGGGACTCACTGCCACTCCAGCCTGAGTCTCCAGCCTGCTGTCTATGCTCCGGTTTTGGACTCACCAAGACTCCGCAATCACATGAGCCAATTCCTTAAAACAAATCTCTCTCTCTCTCTGGTTGTATATACCTTGAATAATACACGCATTACACCTTTAACTCTGCTTCCTGAACGACTCACCAGATGCTCTTACATCCGAACCTCACTGTAGCCTCCCAATAAATCACTTCTGTTTCAATTCATACGCATGTGACGTATTTAAGAGGTGTAGCAAAGAGACCAATGTTGGTTGGAGAGTCAATCTTCTCAACTTCCTCCTCCTCCCTGCTCAGGACATAAACCATAAGCAATATGCATCCATTGCCGATAAAGGAGCAGCACATATGTAAGACGGTAACACCAAAGGTAGGAATCTCTAGGAAGATAACGGCCTGGGCAATAGATCAGCTGCAGCTTTTGCCCTGAAGGGGCTTCGAGAAGTTATCTATCCCGCTGAGAATGCCCAAGTGACAAAACGATCAAATCCAGGCGAAGCAAAAAAGAAAAGGTGCAACTTACCCCTCGAAGCAGTGAGCGACGGTCAGAACCCATCTCTTGGCGACGAGGACACAGCCACAGATGTGTCCGCTGGGCTCGCTCTGCAGGGAGCACTGCCACGGCCACCGCCCCGGACGGCTCGTCCGACCCCCGAGGATCCTCTTGTTCATTCGGGCAGCGGGGCGGCGCCCACAGTCTGCCAGGGAGCGGGAGACTCGGTTTGTGGTTTGACACCAAACCCAGCTAAATGCTCAGCTCTTTGCTGTCATGTACAAACGATCGTTTTCCCCCTAAACCAGTCTGGTTAAATGAAGTTCATATCCCATCCCTACGGCTCGAATTGTCTCACCTTGTTTATTACACAGAAGAGAAATCCTACTTCTGCTCTGACAAGACTGCCTAGATCGGGAAACATAAAATGGTAGAATGTTAAGTCACGTATTTGCTGTTCACGTCAAACTCCTTGCCAGTGAAAAGCGAGCCGTAGGTTCAACTGTTACCGGAGGTCACGGTCTCGAGTAACAGTGACCTTCAGTGCAGGAATTCTCAAGGCAGGGATGTGGTCAGCCATCACACTAGGACAGGGGTATGTGGAAGATACGCACTTGTATTCTTGTTTTTTAGTTTATTTGATGTCATCTTAATGTAATGGATCATATTTATGGGAAAAGAAACTATTGTAATAAAGTTTCCCACATCGTTCTGGCTGTGGGACCCCCACAGTGTAGCCTCAAACTCTGGTGCTCAAGAAGCACACAGTAGGCTGCTTCTTAGAATCACCAGTGATGGGGTAGGATGTCAGATCTTTATGTTTACAGGTAGGGGTATGTGCCCCAATCAAGAGGAATAAAATATAACTTCAAGAATGTAAAGAACAGACAAAGGAATGCAGTAGCTAGCCTGGAAAAGAGTCTTACAAGACTGCCCAGGTTAAACTGTGGATATACGAGAAGCTGACAGGAGGGAAAGGGTCTTAAATTTTGTCCTGTAACTCTAGATGGCATGATCACAACCAGTAAGTCAAACTCACAGGAAGTGTGGGTTCAGTAAAAGAAGAATTTTCTAAAACTCAAAAGGCAAGAACATGGGCCGTGTTTAAGGCTCTCTCAACATGGTTGCACAAGAGAATTCAGTTGGGGTAGGTTCAATTTTAATCACTAAGTTCTCTCCCAGCCATGAAACATTTATTCACAATGCAAATGAAAAAGGAAAAACAAAAACACCTTGGGACTTTAAAAAAATGTGATGTGCTTAGAATCTTAGATCTCTCATATATATAAAAAAAATCCAGGCCAGGCGCAGTGGCTCACACCTGTAACCCTAGCACTCTGGGAGGCTGAGGGGGGTGGATAGCTCAAGGTCAGGAGTTTGAGACCAGC
>CAUYRT010024780.1:0-58465 GCA_963574885.1 Lepilemur ruficaudatus
TCATCCAAGCAGAAAATAAAGAAACACTGGACTTAAACAGGACTCTAGGACAAATGGGCCTAACAGGCATTTACAGAAGATTTTACCCAAAACAAATGAAAATATTTTATTTGTATATCTGGGAGGCCCAGAATGGACTCAAATTTAAAAATGATTACTTAAACATATTCCATAATACTCTTCTAATAAATAGTTGCAAACTTAATTTTTGCAAAATAAAGCTTTAAAATTATGTATAACAACTGCAGATATATAACTCCAGATACTAAAGAGATTAAAAGATAATAAGGTAATACCTGATAAAAGGCATCTATAAAAAGCCTACAACAGACATAATTCTTAATACTGATTGCAATCCCCTTTACAATAAAAAAAATACAATCATGTCTATAACACCACTTTTTTTCAACACTGACCTGAACAGTCAATACAATTACAAGGAAAAAAATTAAAGGAGTAAACATTAGAAAGGAATAAACAAAGGTATTAATATTTGCAGAAAATGGGTCTTTACGTAAAACACAAAAGAATCTCTAGACTAATTATTATAAATAATAATAAGACAACAAAGAGCTAGCTGTAAGGTCAAAATAAAAAACTAATTTTATTTCCATGATCAGCCACAAATGGAATATATGTACTTGCAAAGATACTAGTTCCAATAGCAACAAAGTAAAGTAAATCTAACAAAAATGTGCAAGACCTAATAGTAAAGATAGCATGTGAATGAAGAGGAAGACACTATAGCATAAAAATGCCAATTCTCAGCAAATGGCTCTCTAGATTAACTGTAATTACAACCAAAATTCTAACAGGTTTTTATAAAATTTAACTAGTGATTTTTAAATTTACATGAATGAGCACAGGTCCAAGAAGAACCCACCATTTCTGAAGCATAACAATGCAGGGGAAATTACCTTACAGACAGGGACAGGCACACGGTCCCAAAAAACCAGAACAGAGAGCCCAGTACTGAACCCCTGCATAAATGGAATCATGATGTATCCCAGAGATGGCATCGCAAATCACTGAGAGAAGGATGGGTCAATGAATGATTTACAAAAGCTTAAAACTTTTAGCGAAAATATAGGAGAATACCTGTCTCAACTTGGAGAAGAAAAGAATTTCTTAATCACAAGGCACTGATGACACAAAATAAAAGATTGATAAAATTCAACTCCATCAAAATGAAGAACTTTTACTCTCAAGAAGCACCATAAAAAGAATAAAAAGATAAGCCAGCCTGAGATAAGACATTTGCAGCACATATAAATAACAAAAATGTTAGTATTTAAATATATGTTTAAAATGCCTGTAAATCGCTAATAAAGAGGAAAAACATAGAAAAATGGACAAAAAGAATCATAAACAGGCATGTTATAGAAAATAAAAAACAAATGGCAAATAAACATTTGAAAATTGCTCAACTTCATTAGCAATTATATAAACACAAATTAAAGCCACAAGGTGATACCATTACCTGTGGACTAGATTGGCAAAAATTAAGAAGTCTGACAGTATCAAGGGTCAGAGAGTGCATAGATAAATAGGAACTTTTATACACTGCTGGTAGGAGTGTAAAGTTTCAATCACTTTGAAAAATAATTTGGTGTTTCCTGGTAAAGTTCAAGGTGTGTGTACCCTCTAAGACTGCAATTATCCTAACGTATATCTCTTAGAGAAAATCTTGCACAAGTGTACGAGAGAAGACATGTATACATAACATGTACGATAACAGAAACAAAAGTAGCAAGGCTATTTCAAACTCCACCTCATTTTTTCTCATTTATTATTCACATATTTCAAAAACATTTACTGGAAGTTTGATATGTCATTGGAAAGTCAGTGGAGAAGAAGCCCACAAGGAGGAAACCCTTAGAAACTCAAGAAACTACCAGCTGTATCTACCTCCTTCCGTATCTACAGCTACAAGAGCATTACAACGCTAGTACTGTGGCGCTGTACGTGTGTGCGTGTATGAGTGCACCTGCAGGCATCCATGTGTATGTTTTAAATGAAGTGGCTTTGAGAACATGGAGGAAATAGTGATTTTGCCTGAAAAAGAGAGTGGTTGGCAGAAAGGCTTTAGAGAGTGAAATCGAACTGTCACTTAAATCAATACCTTTTGTTTCCTGAATTAAAACAGGATCATTTGCCCAAAGAACTAAAAATACTGCTCTTTAAAATGTGCTGAATCAAGACTTTCCCAAATCTCAAATACATCCCAGTGCTAAGAATGAAACTTTGGCAATTATAGAAACTCTCTCAGAGCCTCAACATAACATTTATAGGCTACTGCTTCAGGTTAAATATCAGAAAGAATTTGCTGACAGCATGGAACAGCCCATATCTGAATAAATTACTGAAGAAAACTGTGGAATCTTTCCAGGATTTCTCTTAAAATATGTCAGTGGCTATCAATCTGGGACCTAAAGACATTTGAATGACTTCTGAATGTCATGCCCATACTCACTGTCATACATTTGCTGAATTAGAGTGGTAGTGAATTCCTTTTTGTAAATTAAGAGCTTTCTTATTATTACTATTCAGCTCCTAATATATTCTAGACATTCTGTTAGGCCTCAGAAATGCAGAAATTAGTAAAAAAAAAAAAAAAAAAAAAAGCATGTAACCCAATAAATAACTGAATAATGTGTTACTTCAGAATTATGTATAAAAAACTTCAAAAGGGTAATGGGAGGTCTTCCTCAAAGAAGTGAAATGTGAGCCAGTTTTGAGTGACAAATAGAGTTAAGATGCTAGATAATTAAACTAGAGAAAGAAGGATAAAACTCTGCTCTTGAGGAAACAAGCTGGCACACCAGAAAGAGTTCAATGTGAAGCAGACCTGGGCTTGAATCCCAGATCTGACTGTTAATAATGCAAGTTTGGATAACTTATTTCAATTCTTCACTTATGTATGTGTATGTTTAAGTGTGCATACATGTGTCACGTGTTATGTGATATTGTAGTATTTTGTTTACTATTTCTATAACTTGTTTTTGTTTTTCAGGTAATAGGAGAAAGACACATTTCTATAGATAATGTTTTATCTCATAAAAAGTATCCCCCAGAGCCATGCTTGATGTCAGAAGGTATATCATAAACTGTCCACCCCCCAGGGAAACACTTCTCCACATTTCTTGTCCCAGCCCTCAGAACAAAAGGTCCTTGTGTGTCGGTGCCTGAAGGTTTATGGACTGTGTCGAAACTGACATGTGAGATGGGGATGGCTTTGGTATATGGGGAAGGATTAAGGTAAAAGAAAACACAAATTAATTACTCAAATCAATTCTCTCAAATAGAATGAAGGCAAAGGATTCTTGTGTAATAATATATCATTTTCCAGTAATGCCAAGTATCTGTTTTTTAATATCTCTGTGTGTTCATGGTTCTCGAGGGACTCCTAAATGGATGCAGTGTGAATTGTTGCTTGCTATTCATAATATAGCAAAAGCTTACAAAAACAAACAGATCTAGGTTTGGCTACTTCATTTTAAAAAGAATAAAAGGTATTTCTAAATATTTTGAAAATTTCTTCCTAAATTGAAATAAACCACATGCAAAATGCAACAAAGTGATATCCCAAAGAAATATTAAAAAATTAGAAAGAGGAAATAAAAAATGTTTTCATGAGCATAAAAGAGAAGACTTGTGTACAAATAAACCAGAGACTACATTCTGGCCATTCTAGATTTAGCTAGAAGTATCAAATGAAGTGAGAGATTTGAACAAATTAAGTACCATATTTCTGTTGTTTTAATTTTCTTTTACTATTTCAGCATTGAAAAGATTGGGAAAGAATTTAAGTAAAGCTCTATGTATTCACATATTACTTTGTAGATGTTGAAAATCACAATATATGTGACAGGGATCTATTTGTTTAAGTTAAATAAATATTTGGTAATTTTTTCTGAGATCATGATAATTTATCATATGTGAGCCCATCAAAAAGTTTACGTGACATATAAACTAACAGTATATTTCTTAATTCAAGTATTCTTTAAGAGTTTTAAAGACCATTCTATTTCTACTGCCTCAGTAAAGCCAAATTTCTACAAATCAAAATTGGTTTTTTAAAAATTATCTAAGAAATACAACAAATCAAGAAAGGTGGCCTAGTTTGGCACCAATATCTATAAGAAACAAGTTGGCTGAATAATATAACTCACGATTGTGCTGAAAAAAAGGCAAGAAAAATAAGTGTTATGTAATAAAAATTATTAATGTATTCCATCTTTATTTCATTATTCATTCAACTATTACTTGGTCATTCAAAGACAATTTTCTATGCAAAATTATCACTAAACTCAATCATCATTGATATTTTTCCAACTTGAAGTCTTATAAAAACATACATAAACATTTTTTTAAAATTATATTGTTATGAATGTAGGAGGATTATTAGTTTCTTATTGCTGTAGTAACAAATTAGCACAACTCTGTGGCTTCAGAGAACCCAAATGTATTATCTAACAGTTCAGAAGACCAAAATAGGTGAGCAGGGCTGCTTTCTCTCTCTAGTTCCTAGGGGAGATCCATTTCCTTGCTGTTTTGCAGCTTCTATAGGCTGCCCACATTCCTCACTCATGGACTCATCACTCCACCAGCTGCTTCCTTTGTCATGTCTCCTTCTCTGCCTCTTCTGCCTCCCTCTTATAAAGATCCTTGGGATCACATTGGACTAGATTATCTAGGGTCATTCCCCTATCTCAGGTCTTTAACTTAATCACATCTGCAAAGTTCCTTTATTATATAAGGTAGCATACTCACAGGCTCCAGAGATTGTACAGACTTTTGTCCTAGCTACACAGAGGATAAAACATTTTTAACTTGTTTTGTAAATTACAAATACATATATGATTGCAGGTCTCCAGTGTATACTCTTGCTTCAGGCCCTGTAAATGTCCAGGGTGGGCCTGATGTTTTTAAAAGCAATAACCCAAATGAGATAAGGGTCTTGAGACAGCAAACAGGAATTTGGACAGTGGGAGTCAGACATGGAAGAGAAAATTCCTGTATCTCTCTTGGCCTAGACTCATGGGAACCAAGACATGCTTGGGGTGCTTCAGAATTTCAAGGGTGAAAAATGATCCATTCCTTCTAAAAATGGCCTGGGAGGTAGTCACTGAGACTCACTGCAGATGGGAGCTATGAACTGATGATGACTAAGCTAAATTACAATTTTCCATTTATTGAACACTTTCTATGAATCAGGCACTTTGCTAATTTCTTTACTTTCATTATCTCACTTAATATTCTCAACAATCTTAAAAGGTAGGTATTATTATCATCATTTAACAGATGCAGAGCCTCAATAACAACAGGATTAAGTGAAAAGAGAGAATCAAAATCTAGTTTGTCTGACTAGAACATTGGTGTTTTTGACCATTATAATACATTTCCATGTCTTACAAATCCCTGACTCTATTTGTACATTACTCTGGGAATTCAGTTCACTTTTGTTATTGACAAGTCATTAGGAAAGTAATTTTAAATGTACCAATTATGCCATGACAGTTAAGGATTTATTTGGTCTAAAGTACTACATTGGGGAAAACTCCCTGAAGCTGGCAGGGTGGTACCAAAAGTGAGCAGTAAGAGACTCCTGGGGACAACGGTTCTCAAACTTCAGCAGCCCTCAGAAATCACCTGGAAGGCTTCATAAAACACTGATTACAGGGTCCTACACTCAAGGTTCAAAATTTAATAGGTCTGAAATGGAGCCAATAATCTTCATTTTTAACAAGTTCTCTAATGATGTTAATATTCTGGCCTTGGGACCAAACTTGGAGGACGCTGTCCTGAGGAAAGGAGGTCCCTTACAGGAAGGAGAATCTCAGTGGACAGGCGTGAAGCCCACAAGTTTCTGCCATTGTTTTTTCCAAAGAGAGATTCACCCTCTGTTGCCAAACCTTAGAGTATCAGGATTTGTTTCATCACAGTGAGATTCAAATCGAGTCTAGAACTTTGGATGGAATTTCAAAGGGCATTCTGCAGCAAGTCGGAGGAAGAATTTCAGGATTTATATATGGGGGAAATGGGATAAAAGATAAAAGACAACGTTAGTACAAACTTTGGAGAGGTTCATTTAAAACAACCATAATACTTCATTTCTGTATGGATTTCTACAGTTTTCAAAATGCTTTGGCCTACATTGTTGTTTTTCAAGTGTCTATGGAGCACAGACTATTGATTTAGCAGTGTGCTCTGAGTCTCGAGGTGAAAAGAACAGGTGGTTCTCACTGTGAATGGCCTTAAGTTGACTCGGGAGACAACAACTCATCTCCAGACCCTTCAAGAGCACTGGAGCCCTGAGCTGAGGTTACACTTATTCCATTGAAGGGATAAAAACAAAAACAAAAACAAAAAAAACCACACATAACACAAACTTCCAAACTCAAACTGAAAAAATAAGAAACCAAAACCAAAATCTCACTCTCGACCACTTGTACATTACTTTTGGATCATCCCTTCTCTCTTTCCTTTCTCTTTGTCCCTTTTCATAAGTAGCTTGTACTAGTATAGAGACATTTTCACTTGCACATAGAAAGCAAAAAGTATTTTTCATGGTATACCATGTTATTCCAAATGGAATAATGCATCTGAAAGGGGATGTTCTCATAATCTCTTACTCCAACCATTATAGATTAAGGGCAAAGATGAGAAGGAGAGAGGTTAAAAAAGGGTCACAGTGGGGAATAATATTCTCAGTTTGGGGACTCGAAGAGTTGACAGCAGACCAGAAAGAGAGATCTTATTTGCATGAAGGTCCCCAGTTAAAGAGAGTAAGCAGGCATTTGAGATTCATGGCCAGCAGGATTGAATGTAATTCCACTAAAAAGGAGAGAAGATAAAAAACAACCCTCCTACCCAAGCCTAGAGATTTCCAGAAAGTTTTAAAAAATATATTTCTTACCTAGGATACAGAATAACTCAAAGAGTTTACAGTTCATGACAGTTCCTATTAGCTCTGCTTTGTTGTAGTGGATGCAGTTGGTGTTTGCCCAGATCCTCTCTTCCAGTTGTACCATCTCGCTTTTGCTGTGAGTGTTGGGGACGACAATGAAGAGCTCACTTCTGTCCCAGAGAATTGCCCTGAAGCAAGTGGGAGCACCTTGCCTGGGAGGATACACTCCCCTCCCGCATCAGCCATTGGCCCCCTGGCATGGGATACATAAGGCCAACCTCTTTGTCTCTATGTGGGACTAGTTCTGTTATGTAAGTTGTACTCCGGAGTGTCTTGTGGGATCAGGCTGAAGCTTGTTTCTCCTGAGATCACATTTGTGCTTGGCATTTCCCCCCTGCCCTGTTTTCTATTTCCCTCACCACCCTTTATTAGGCACATCCCCAATAAATCACTTAAATAAGCATCTTCATCTCAGGTTCTGCTTAAGAAATCCAGTCCATGACTGCTAATACCAAAAGTGCTCCTAGGAAACAGACTCTAAAGATGGGGATTCTGGAGTTGGATTCTGGAGCTGCATGACAATGAGAATCTTATCACCAGTGACAGGCAGTTCTTAGGATGCTGGTGCATTTTGCTAGTTTTCACCTATGGTGACCTATGATGGGATACAAGTAGAAGGGAAGGCAGTAGCTGTTACAACACCCTGGGTATTTCAGAGGTTTGAGAAGAAGTCCTCAAATGAAAGTTTCTTAGATGACATTTCTTGACCTTTTCAGGATTTTCCCCATCTCTTCTCTTGGTTCACAATTAAAGTCAAATATCAGCATAATCTGATTCAGGAAGTACCGGTCTGGCTAAGGCAAAAGAGAAATGATATGCCTAAAAAGCATCAGGACCTGAATAACATGATACCGTCAGGAACTGAGAGAGGTTTCCAAGGACCTAGATCAAGTGGAGACAGGATATAAAGCTGTATTCGGGAGAGTTTGCAATAGGGTAGTACTTTCCGGTGACACAGGATTTAATACCTTCACAAGGGCCCCGGTGATAGCTGTAATAAGCTGCCTAAATGGTACTTGAAAACATGAAAAAAAGGAAAGGCCTATGCTAAAACAAAATCGACATGCCAAAATTGCAGCAGAATATAATGGAGAAAAGGCTTAAAAGGCTCACAGAAGCACACATGCAAGGAGTGGATCCGTTGTACAAGACAGCAAACCTTGTAACTGACCATATTACTTACGGAGGCCCAGAAGATACACCCTTTATCAAGGCAATAAGGTTAGAGGGATACCTGGGAATAATGGTAGGAGATACTGCTATAGAGTTCCCTAATAGCAATGGGGATGGTAGGATCCAAGAACAGCAGAGGTCAGGTGACAGCACACACTCATTAGAAAAAAAGTGGACAGAATTACTATAATCCACAGCAAGTTCAGATTGAGTCAGCAAGGCCTGACCCACAGAGTTTTATGGAGATGGCTCATGGAACATTTTGTCCCTACAGGCAACATAGATAGGCAGCCAGTAATGGCATTCTCTTTTGAAAATACATTTTCAAAGGAGATAAATGACTGCAGAGCAGAGATTTGAGGTCAGCTACTCACAGTGAAAGGCCATGTTCCCACGGTCAGCTTTTAGTCCTGAGCCAGTTCCCTGACCCAGAGCATATCAAATAAAGAAAAGGAAAGACTCTGCAACACCACAGCTTAATGTGCGAATCACCCAGATATTTCCAAACTATTGAACACAGATTGATGCTGATAGCCAAAGAGCTGAGACACCATCATGGCCCTCCTATTAAGAGTAGAGGCATGTGGAAGTCAGCTAGTAAATAGAGTTCAAAACGTGTCTATCTACAGAGGGTCCTGGTGGTGCTTTCCCCAGCTTCCAAACGTACAATTAGGATGAACATACTTAGCAGTTGGCAGAACCCTAACTTTGTTCCTTGAATTGTAGATTATAGCTGGTATTGTAGCAAAGGCCAAGAGAATGATCCTGAAAATGCCACTAAGACCCTTCCACGAGGATAACAAACTATATATATGTAAATTTGACATATATACATCATCTGCTATAACAAAGTGCCACAAACTAAGTGGCTTTAAATGACAGAAATTTATTGTCTCACAGTCCTGGAGGCTAGAAGTCTGGAAACAAGGTGTCAACAGGGACATGCTCCCTCCAAAGCCTCAAAAAGGGGATTCTTCCTCCTCTCTTCCAGCTTCTGGCAGCCCCCCCCAGGCAACCCATGGCTTATGGCAGCATAACGCCAATCTCTGCCTCTAGATTCACATACCGATCTGCTCTCTGTGTTTATGTCTGTGTCCAAACGTTCCCCTTCTTAGGAAGATATGAGTCATACTGGATGAAGGATCTACCCTACTCCAGTATGATCTCATCTTACCTAATAACACCTGCATTTGACCCTATTTCCAAATAAATTCACATTCACAGATGCCAGGGGAAAGATCTTCAATAAATCTTTTTGGGGGACAAAATTCAACCCATAACAACATCTCAAGGGAATGGCAAAAATCAGTGCCACCCTCAAAGCTTTAAAGAATATAGGAGTGGTGTTTCCCAATAGGACCCTATTTAATACACTAGTCTGGCTCTGCAAATTTTGGTGGGCCAGTGAAGATTATAATGGACTACCACAAATTAACCAAGCAGTCACTTCAATTCCATCTGCTGTGCCAAATGCAGGACATTTACTAGAGCACATTTTAATACAGTCTTGACTACTTGGTGGCTCACCACTGAACTGACAAATGTATTCTTTTTCATTATTATCAGGAAGTAGAATCAGAAGTTCTCATTTACAGAGACAGATAACAGTGTACATTCAGTCTTGTCCCAGGGCTGTGTTAATTCTCCTGATCTCTGTCATAATATTGCCAGAAGGGCCTTGGATCATCTAGACAGTTTGCAGAACATCAGATTGGTCCACTATATTGAGGATGTCATGTTACTTGTACCTGATGCACAAGAAGTAGCAAGTATTTTGGATGCTTTGGAAAGAAAGGCATGTTCCAGAGGGAAACTCTAGAGGTTTTCACATAGGTAAAGTTTTTAGAGGTCCAGTGTTCTAGGTATCTTGGGATAGCTACTCAAAAGTAAAGGATAAGTTATTAACTTATATCTTATCACTGAAACAGAACCACAATGTTTGGTAGGCCTCTTTGTGTTCAAAAGGCAACATGTAACACAGTGGAGAATACTGCTATGATCCATTTGTCAGATGCAAAGACCTGGTTAGTTTTGAGTGGAGCCCAGGGCTAGGAAGCCTTATGCATAAGGTCCAGGATTATTGCTTGGACCATATCATCCATAGTACTGGAATTATTTATAACAGCAAAATACATTATGTACAGGGCACACTCCTAGGGTTCCAGAGCAAAGCTATGACAACTGCAGCACAGAACTATAAACTATTAATGAACAACTCCTGACATGCCACTGACCCCAGTGGAAACTGACCATCAAACCACAGAACCTCAAGTGACATCAAGTGACCATGTGGCCACTAGCTGAATACAGTGGTACACTAGACATGGTTTGTACCAGCACATCTCTTCCTAATTCCCCATTCTGTGACATCACTTTGGCACCTGAAATCAATCATGGTAGAAATATTTAGGTCACAGAATTTAGAAAATGCTACAAGCCAAGGAAGTATTTTTCATAAGTGATTATTAAACATTTATCAGCATACCACTGATAGTAATAGACCCAGCAAGTCATAAAGTCAGATGACCCCAGCAGCGATCCACCATAACATGCACGTGATATGTGCAGGGTCAAACGTGAGCAGGTCCAGAGGGTATAAGAAAACTGCAAAACATATGTCCCAAGCCCCATGCCATATGTCACTGTTGCAACAATGCCTCTTCCTCATTTCACACCTATGAACTCATGAAGGATATCCTGTGACCTGTTGAAGGAAGAAAAAGCTCAAGATTTGTACAGGGACGGATCAACTCAGTATGTGGGTGTAAGCTGAAAATGAATTGCTGTTGAACTACACTTTTCAGAAATTTTTGCTCTGAAAAATAGTAGTTAAAAGAAGAAGAAAAGTGGCCTGAAATTGGAATATATGGACTAATGACTTAGCTAGCTGACTGGTTAGGGCTTTAGAATGAGCAAGATTGGAAGACCAGGTATGAGAAGGTCTGGGCAAAGAGGCATGTGGATGGACCCCTACAAAGTGTAGAGATTGTTATACTGTACATCATGCCTACCAAAGAGAATCTACTGCAAAAGAAGCTTAAAGAATCCCAAGGATGAGTTGGCCAGTAAATGTCAGTCAGCCTCTGTACTTGGCCACCTCGATGCTTGGAAAATGGTATTATAAATAGAGTGGCCATAGTGGTAGAGATGGAAGATATGAAAGGCCCTAACAGCATGGACTCCATTTCTTCTAAGCTGATCTAGTAACTGCTGCTGCTGAATATTGGGCCTGCTGGCAATGGAAAGCAAGGCAGAGACTATCTCTCAAGGAGACCAACATGCCATTTGGTGGCAAGTTGATTGCATAGAACCCTTTCACTCTGGAAAATGTTATGTTTAATCTAGCCACAATTCACATGTATTCTTGGTCTGAATTTTTCTTTCCTGACCACAATGTTTCAGCCAGTTCACTATCCAAGGACTCAAAGTCCAATAACCAAATTGAAATCCCACATAATATCAACTCAGGCCAAGGGATCACTCTACAGCAAAGGAAGTACAGTGGAGAGGAATTAACCCAGGGGTTCACTGATCCTACCACCACCACACCATCCAGAAGCTGCCAGCCTTGGAAAGAAATGTCATGGACTCTTAAATTTGTCACTGAGGTGCTACCAGTGAGATCATACCCTGTAGGATGGGGCACTATCCTTTAGGATGAGGTATACACTTTAAACCAGTAGACAATGTATGGTTCTGTAGCCTCAAATGGGAGAACATATGGGCAGGGAGCCAAGGCATAGAAGCAGGAGTGGCTTTGCTCACCATTAGCCTTCTTGCGATATCTGTGATTCTCATTACCGTTATTTAGCAGTAGCTTTCCCCTCCCATGAGGATTAGGGTGCATTACCCCAGCCAATACGGTAACTTCTTTCTTTGATTACAGCTCTACTGGCAGTATTGTTCTAAAGTGTCTTTCACTCTCTACTCCAAACTATATCCCATACTGCCATCCAAGTGAACTACTTAAAATAAAATTATTCTCTCATTTCATTTTGTAAGGCCCTCCAAAAGCTCACCAATGCCCTCAGGATAAAATCCAGTATGCCAGCAGAGCCTTTAAGGCCCTTTGCAATTGCATTTCACCACACTCACCCTGCTCTCCAGCCAAATAAAACTAAATATAGCTCCCTCAACATGCAATCCTCTTTCATGCTTTTATGACCTTACATACATATTGTTCAACCCAGAAAGAACCAGCCACTCCCTCTTCTGCATTCCCACAGTACCTTGTATATGCTATCTATGACGTTGTTTTGTGATTTTCTAATTTACACGTCTGCCTCTCCTAAAGGGAAGGACAGAGGCCATATTTTGTTCATCTTTCAGTTCTTAGCCTTGAGTCAAGCATAATATCTTTTTTTTTTTTTTTTGGTCTGAAATAACCACACATTTGAAGAAATAAAGCATCATTAGCCTATCCAAAACTAAGAAACCTATTTTATCCAGGCACCTAGCATCCCCTGCTGGATGAATTACATATATGAATAACAGATTTGAAATAAAGTTTACTACTCCTTTCTTCCCCAAAGAGAAGGGCTCAGGTCTGTCTAAAGTGAAACAAGTTGAGATGGAGTGGTGGTGGTTTAGGGTTTGTATTACAATTAAGGGGGAATTGGGGTTACAGTGAGAGTTTCTGGAAAGGACAGGAGTTTGTATGGTTTGAACTTCCCCATGGGCACCCCCCGCGGGAGGGGAGTGCCCAGGTTTTCTTACCTTTCCAAGATGTGGGGCTGAGGAGAAAGGAGAGAGGTGGGGAACTGAAAGCTGTCAGCCATTACACATCAAAAATTAGGTCTTTCTCTTTACTATGAAATTGTTTATGCCAATTATTATACTTTGGTTGCAGCCATTTTTGTTTTTGTTTTTTTTGTTGTTTGTTTTACCTTAAGAAATATCACTCACCTCACAAGGTTATTGTGGAGTTAAATTTAATTGAAATAGAGGATGGAAAGGACATTATATACTATAATGTGAGAATATTATCTATACTGTAAAGTATTACAACAGTTATAATCATATAGGCCAAAATCTATCCCAGGTACCTTTCATAAAAAACCTGTGCTTTTTGTATTCTAATATAAACTTGAATATTAGCAGAATATATAAGCAAAGAGGTGCAGAGGGAACGATGCATGCTTTTAAATATCCAAGGTCCATTATCTCACCTACCTAAAATAGAGAGCCCCAAGAGGACTTTGGGAATTGCTGACTTGTCGATTGCAATGCTTGATGCATGAATCACAAATGCAGTTTCTGTAGTCAAAAGATTTCAGTGGGTGGTGAAGCTGGGTGAGAGCTGAACAGATGTGTGTGTCATCAATTTCCTATCCTCACACCAGCTTTTGTTGAATCCCTGGCATTTGCACTCAGCATCTGTGGGTATTTTGATCTTTAAAACACAAATTTAGGATCTGTAGTTGAGAGGTAGCACAGAAGTATAAAATATTTTTATTGAAAGCCTCATAAGACTATCAACTGGTGACAGATTGTGGGAGCAATAAAGCACGTCCCATGTTTCAGAGCTGGCACCTCAGTGGACTGACCACCTTCCCCCTCCAAGATAATAAGAACACATGAAATTGTTTCCACCCTTCCAGGCAACAGGCGGGAAATTGGCACCACTCTCCCCAACGGAGGTGAAAGTTGGGACAGTGCACATTAAGGACATCACACCTAAGTTAATAGATGCCCCAACAGAATCACCATGTTCACAACTGAAACATTTAGAGAAGCAAAGCACAGCCCTCAGGCAGATGGAGGTGGGAGACAAGCAAACTTGTATTTATAATCTTCTCTTAGAGAACAACAAAGGAAAAAACAAAACTATTTCTATGAAAAAATGCATCATGAGGAAACCTGAAACAAGATTCTCTGCCTTCTCTATTTTTGTGTCTCTTCCTATCTAACTGAAAACGAGGCTGGCAACCGTTCTGTCATAACATTAAGCTGTGAGTATTCTCAAAGCAGTACCCAGTATTTAGCACCTGGGAGTCCAATCCCACCACAGGTCAGTTGGCTTAGCCTAGGAAAAAAAAAATGCCCCTATACGAAAACTCTAGTCTTAATATGCTTCAGTGCTCTGGAACATGCCGGCCTTGGGCTGAAAGGAGAGTGAATGCCCCCCCTTTATTCTCAGCAGATGACCTAACCTCCTACCTTATTAAGAAAATCTAGACCAATAGTTCTCAAAATGTGGTCCCTAGGCCAGTGCCATAAGTGTCATTTCGAAACATGTTAGAAAATACAAAATCTCAGGTCCTAGCCCAGACCCTCAGCTCTAGAGGTCCAGCAACCTGTGTTTCAATAAGTCTCCCAGGTGATTTTGATGGACTCTAACCACTGATCTCTACCCCTTTAAATTAGGTTCTCTGATTTCTCTATTTGTCATTTCCAATAAAGTCATGTCCCTCATAACAATATTTAGTCAACAAATACAATGGTGGTCCAATAAGATTATAACAGAGCTTAAAAATTTCTATCACTTAGTGACATCCTAATGTCATGGCACAATGCATTACTCACCTGTTTATGAAGATGCTCATGTAAACAAACCTACTGCACTGACTTTTTTTCGTTATGTTAGAGTTTACTCCTTCTACACACACACACACACACACACACATACACATAATGGACAATTTACATTGTACAGCTTCAGGCAAGTCCTTCAGGAGGTTTTCCAAAAGAAGGCATTGTTATCATAGACGCAGTTCCATGTGTGTTATTGCCCTGAAGACCTTCCAGTGGAACAAGATGTGGAGGTAGAAGACAGAGATATTGATGATCCCAACCCTGTGTAGGCCTAACCTAATGTGTATGTTTGTTTTTAACAAAAAGTTTAAAAAGTAAAAAAAAAAATTTTTAAATTTTAAAGATAGAAAAACTTATAGAATAAGGATATAAAGAAAGAAAATATTTTTGTACGGCTACACAATGTATTTGTGTTTTAAGCTAAATGTTATTACAAAAAAGTAAAAAAAGCTAAAAAAAATTTTAAAGTTTAAAAAGTGAAAAAGTTACAGTAATCTAAAGTTAACTTATTATTGAAGAAAGAAAAAAACCTTTAATTTAGTGTAGCCTATGGTAGTGTGCAGTAATGCCCTAGGCCTTCACATTCACTCACCACTCACTCACTGACTCACCCAGAGCAACTTCCAGTCCTGCAAGCTCCATTCATGATAAGTGCTCTATAAAGGTGTATCATTTTTTTGTCTTTTATACCATATTTTTACTGCACCTTTTCTATGTTTAGATACACAAATACTTACCGTTGTGTTACAATTACAGTATTCAGTACAGTAACATGCTGTACAGGTTTGTAGCCTAGGAGCAATAGGTTGTACTACACAGCCTGGGCATGTAGTAGGCTATACTATCTAGGTTTGTGTAAGTATGTGCTGTGATGTTCACACAATAATGAAATTGCCTAACGATGCACTTCTCAGAATGTATCCCCATCATTAAGCAACATGTGACTGTGTATTCATTCCTTTCTGCCTTGGATTTGCATATCTCAAAAGAAGTTTCTAATCTTGTCTAAAATTTACCCATTCTCCTGTGTTCCACCTACTATACTCTACATCAATTATTGCCCATGTCTCTTATCTTCACTCTCTCCCTACCTGCTGGCTCCTTCCATCCAGCGTGCACAGGCAAAGTCTCCACATTGTAACACTTTCCCTCAACCTCCCCTCCCCACCATCAGCCTCCATTCTCATTCTCTTTCCTTTCACCCACAAAAATCTTGAAAGAGAAATTTTTATTGCTATCCTTTCTTCTTCAGCTCCAATTTATGCTCCTTTTAAAGTTTTATTTTGTCCTCTATTATTACTGTTAATATTGCATCCAATATGCAAAAGAGCATAGGTAGTCACGCAGCAGAACGAAAACATTACCAACGCATTGCTGTGCATTCCTCCCCGTCCTTGTCCCCCACTCCCCAGTTCATTCTTCAATCCGGTGCATTCTGACTTCTGTCATCCTACCGAGACGGCTTCCCCTGGGGTTACTAATGTCTACTAAATTGAGTTTCCCAGTCTTCCTCTTTCTTACGCTCTGTACGTCTGTCTTTGATGACCAAACCTTGTCTAAGACTTTACTTCCGTTTCTTTCATGATTCCCTATCCTAATTCTATTTACTCCTACTTGCGTGATTGTTCATTTTCTGCTTTCTCCCTGGCACTTCCTTCCTTCCCTTACCCCACATTAATACTATTCCTCAGGACTGTATCCTTAGTTCAAGATAAAACTGATACTGATTAATCTTTGCATACTTGGTCTGGACAAGCTCACTCATTCCATTGCTTCATTACCACGTATATACGTCTCTGGTCTCCAAACTACGAGTACACATGTTTTTAACTGCCCCCAGACAATGTCCATTTAGCACACGTCCACGATACTTTAAAATCACTCTGTCCAAAGCTGAGCCCATCATTCTTTCCCTCGTACTTTACTCAGATTTTGTTTTATTGTTTTTTTGTCTTGTTCATGGAATTACTGTTAATCTAGGTGATCAAGCTAGAAACCTCTACATGATTCATCGCTTCTGCCCCCTTCTCCAAATCCACATTCAGCTGAGCATCAATTCCCACCCGTTCTACTCCAGTATTGCTCACATTTTCCTCCTCCTTTCCATTACCACAGCTACTTCCCTTCTCAAATTCCTCAGTGTTTATCGCCCACCTCACTTGCAAGTTTCCCCTCTAGTTTGCCAACCTCCAACCTCTTTCCAAACAACCTCTACATTTTCTCTTATTACCCTACTAAGATACAGATTTATATTCGTTTTATTTAAAAATATTTCAGTGGCTTCACTGTATTAAAGGATACGGCCCAAATTTCAAGACCATTCACGATCTGATCCCTGACCACCTTTTCAGACTCAGCATTCCCACAATATGTATGTAGACTGTGTCTCCACCCACACCGTCTCACATACCCTATGAATACTTGCATTCCTTGAATATGTCACTTTCTATCCATTAGTTATGGTCTTGTGTATGCTATTTCCTCTGCCTGAAATGTAACTTCCACTTCTGTCCAGCAGACAGATGCCTATTCAGCTTCAAAATCAAAACCACATATCACCTCTTATTGTTCATGCTCCCCTTAGCAAAGGATTAATTGATCGTGATCTGTGTTCTTACTCTAGAACTCATCATATTGGATTATATTAATTTGTTTACATCTCTTTTCCCCACTAGTGTCTGAGGGCATTAAAGCCTCAATAGCTTTTTATTGCAACATTCTCTTCCTCTACTCATGATTCCCTGGTCTTTTACTGCATCTATAGTTTTGCTGTTCTTCTAAAATGTCATATAGTTGGAATCATACAGTATATTGCCTTTTCACACTGGCTTTTTTCACTTAGTAATATGCATTTAAGATCTATTTCTTTTCATGGCTTGATAGCTCATTTTTTATTGTTGAATAACATTCTATTGCATGGATATACCACAATTTGCTTATCAATTCATCTATTGAAAGACATCTTGGTTGCTTCTGAGTCTGTGTAGATTTTTTTAATAAAGCTGTTACAAACATTTGTGTGCAAGTTTCCTATAGATATAAGTTTTCAAATCAGTTGGGCAAATATATAGTAACATTATTGCTGGAAGGTATGGTAACACTATGTTTAGCTTTGTAAGAAACTACTTAATTGTCTTCCAAAGTGGCTGTACCATTGTGCATTCCCATCAGCAATGAATGAGAGGTTTTATTGCTATACAATCTTGCCAGAAACTGGTCTTGTCAGTTTTTTTGGATATTAGCCATTCTAATAAATGTGTAGTGGTATCTAATTATTGTTTTAATTTACAATTCTCTAATGGCAAATTAGGTTGAATATTTTTCAAATGTTTATTTGCCATCTGTATATTTTCTTTGGAAAGATATCTGTTCAGATCATTTACCTATTTTCTAATTGGGTTTTTTTCTTATAATTGTGTTTTTAAAGTTTCTTATACATTTTGGATATAAATTCCTTGTCAGATATGTGTTTTGTAAATATTTTCTCTTAATTTGTGGCTTTTCTTTTCATTCTATTAACATTGTCTTTTGCTGAGCATAAGTTTAGGATTTTAATGGTCTAATTTATCAATTTTTTCTTTCATGGATTATGCTTTTGGTGTTACTGTAAATCCAAAAACTCATTGCTGAACTCAAGAACACCTAGCTTTTCTCTTACATTATCTTCTAAGAGTTTTACAGTTTTGTGTTTTACATTTAGGTCTACGATCCCTTTCGAGTTGATTTGTGAGAAAAGTGTAAAATTTGTGTCTAGATTCACCTTTTTTTCTTTTGCATATGGACAGTCAATTGTTCTAGCACCATTTGTTGAAAACACAGTACTTTCTCTGCTGAATTACTTTTGTGCCTTTGTCAAAAATTAGTTGAATCTATTTTGTGGGTCAAATTTTGGGCTCACTATTTTATTCCATTGACCTATGTGATTATTCTTTTGCCAATACAGTTGTGTCGTGCTGACTGTAGCTTTATGGTAAGTCTTGAAATCAGATACGTGAACCCTCCAACTTTCGTTGTTGCTGTTTTTGTTGTTGTTGTCCGTCTTCTTCTCATTCTTTTTCTTTCACTTTGTGCCCTCTCCTCATCCTCAGTATTGTATTGGCTATTCTAGATCTTCTGTCTTTCACATAAACTTTAGAATGAATATGTTAATGTCTATGAAATAGCTTGGCAAGATTTTAATGGGAATTTTCTTGAATGTGAACCAAGTTGGGAATAATTGCAATCTAACAATTTTAAATGTTCTAATCCATGAACATAGAATATCTCTCCATTTATTTATATCCTTGATTTCTTTCATCAGAGTTTTACAGTTTTCTGCATATAGATCCTGTCCATATTTTGTTAGATTTTTATGTATTTCACTTATTTGTTTTGGTGCTATCGTAAATACTATCTTTATTGTATTATATTGCATTGTGGTAAGAACACTTAACATGAGATCTACCCTGTTAATACATTTTTAAGTGTACAATACAGTATTGTTAACTACAGGCACAATGTTGTTCAGCAAATCTCTAGAACTTATTCATCCTGCATAACTGATAGTTTATGCCCATTGACTATCCACTGCCATCTGCTCCTCCCATAAGCCTCAGTAACCACCATCCCACTCTCATATTCTATGAATGTGACTATTTTAGGTATCTCATATAAGTAAAATCATGCAGTATTTGTGTTTCTGTAACTGGCTTATTTCTCTTAGCATAATGTCCTAAAGATTTATCTATTTTTTCACATATTATATAATTTCATTCTTTATGAAGCTGAAGGGACTTCAAAAAATTCAAGGAAATGCAAATTATGAAAAAACTATGCATAAATTTAAAAATTTTTCTGCACCAAAATAAGCCTATACTAACTTATTATAATATGTCTGAACAGCACTTAGTTTGAGGCACTAAGACATCATAAGGCACTAAGACAAGGGTAAGACATCAGTTTGAAAAGAGCCCCATGAATTCTGCTAAAATTGAAGCAAGAACAAACATCAAATTTACGGTAAAGCTTGGATGGAAGAATGGTGAAATCATTGATGCTTTATGAAAAGTTTATGGGCATAATACCCCAACGAAATCAGCAGTTTACAAATAGATAACTCATTTTAACAATGGAAGAAACAATGTTGAATATGAAGCCTGTGCTGGCATACCACCTACATCAATTTGTGAGGAAAAATTAATATTGTTCATGCCCTAATTGAATAGGACTGACCTTAACAGCACAAACAATAGCCAACACCATAAACATCTCAATGGGTTCAGCTCACACAATTCTGACTGAAAAATTAAAGTTGAGCAAGCTTTCCACTCTATGGGTGCCAAAACCATTATATTCACATGAGCTGCAGACAAGAGCAGAGCTTTCAGCGGAAATTTTAAACAAGTGGGATCAAGATCCTGAAGCATTTCTTTAAACAATTATAACAGGAGATGAAACATGGCTTTACCAGCACAATTCTAAAGACAAAGCACAATCAAAGCAAGGGCTACCAAGAAATGGAAGTGGTCCAGTCAAAACAAAAGTGGACCAGACAAGAGCAAAGGTCACAGCAACATTTTGGGGGGATGCTCAAGGCATTTTGCTTGTTGACTTTCTGGGGAGCCAAAGAACAATAACATCTGCTTATCATGAGAGTATTTTTCGGAGAGTTAGCCAAAGTTTTAGCAGAAAAATTCCCAGGAAAGCTTTACCTGAGAGTCCTTCAACACAACAATGCTACTGCTTATTCTGCTCATCAAACAAGGGCAATTTTGCAAGACTTTCAATGGAAAGTCATTAGGCTTTCAATTAGGAAATCCTGATTTGGTTTCTTCTGACTCCTTTTTGTTTACTAATCTTAAAAATCACTTAAAGGGCACCCATTTTTCTTCAGTTAACAATGTACAAAAGACTTCATTGACATGGTTAAATTCTTGGGACCCTCAGTTTTGTAGGGATGGACTAAATGGCTGGTGTTATTGCTTACAAAAATGTCTTACCTTGATGGAGCTTATGTTGAAAAATAAAGCTCACATTTTTTATTTTTATCTTTTAATCCCATTTTTCATGAACTTTTTGTTTTTTAATTTATTTATTTCAGCATATTATGGGAGTACAAATGTTTAGGTTACATATATTGCCTTTGCCCCATCCAAGTCAGAGCTTCAAGCATGTCCATCCCCCAGACGGTGTGCACCGCACCCGTTAGATTTATATATACCCATCCCCTGCCCCCCATCTGCTCAACACCCAATGAATGTTACTACTATATGTGCACTTAAGTGTTGATCAGTAATGCCAATTTTATGGTGAGTACATGTGGTGCTTGTTTTTCCATTCTTGTGATACTTCACTTAGTAGAATGGGTTCCAGCTAAATCCAGGATAATACAAGGGGTGCTATATCACCATTGTTTTTTGTGTCTGAGTAGAACTCCATGGTCTTCATGAACTTTATGAAGTCTTCTCATATTCTATTATTTATATATATATATATACACACACATATATATATATATGCTACATTTTCTTTATGCATTCATTTACTGTTGGACACTTAGGTTGTTTCCATATCAGACAAGATGCCCAGCTGCTGTGGCCCTGCATGCCACCTAGCCACCATGGACCCATGCATCGTGCATCCTGGCAGCCTTGCCTACACCATGTACCACCTAGCCACTGTAGCACTGCCCCAAGACAGCACTGCAAGCTGCCCCTTGCTGTGTGCTGTGACAGCCCCTGGACCTGGATGGAGTGAAAGCCCACAGCCCTAACACTTGCAGCCACCTTTTAAACAACCTCACCCAGCCACTACTGCCACTGCCACAGGGAGATTCAGGCAGAACAAACTCCCACACCAACTGCCTCCATGGAGAGGGACTTGCCTAGTCCCCTGCCCAAATTTCCAACAGCATCCTTGGAACCAACCCATCATTCTGAACAAATATCCCCCAGCACCAGCTTGGACTTTGACAACCACAGGAGAATGGGACAATGCAGGAGAACAGCTGCATTACAGGCTCTCAGCACATCTGCTCCTCTCCTGCTTGGTCAATCCTCTGGAGTAAGACACAATTGTACAATCCAAGGACCTCTCCTTCTTTTCACTAAGTGGGAGAGTTCTCAGCACAGAACAGGTGCACCACAAATGTATCCTCCCTGAGCTGAGAGAAGAGATTTCAGATGAGAAGGAACCAGCATAAGAACCCTGACAACATGAAAAAATAAGCTTTTTCAATATCCCCAAAAGATCACAATAGGTCTCCAGCAACAGACCCAAACAACAAAAATGACGATAATAATAATAACACCAAATAACCATTTAAGTGCTAGGTACTATGCTACATGCATCACAAACATTTTCTTTAATTCTCCTCATAACCCTGAAAAGTAGGTATTATCGTGTCCATTGTTTGTTCATTTGTGTCTTTTAGAGGATGTGAAAACTCATCCAAAAGGCAACAGGATGAAAATCACCCAATAAAACTGGGGTTCAAGTCCTTTCTAACTCTTTCTTGCTCCATGATAAAGAAAACTGCTATTCTTATATTCTAGAACTTCTGCCTACAATGATGGCCAGCTCCCAAATCATTGTGCTCTCCCTCAAGAGGGTTTTATTTATTTATCTTTTAATTAATTTATTTTTTTTTTAGGCACCAGGTGCCAAAAAAGATGGGGACCACTGGTTTATTTATTTATTTATTTTTAATGTCAGAATATTATGGGAGCACAAATGTTTAGGTAATATCAATGTTATTATTTTTAACTTTCTATAGAATCGGGCAATATTTATCTTTAGCACTCACTCAAATTCTTTCACTGGCTTGGATACTTTGATCTGGAGCACAAAGTCCCATACTTATGACTTATTTAGCACATCAGCCATGACCTCAAGGTCAGTTTCTATCGTTTTTAACTGTCAAAGCAGGTACCAAATCAGGAGTCTCATATGTCCTAGAGATCTTTACTAGTCTAGAAAGAGAGTCAGAAAACTCCAGCCAGCTGCCTGTTTTGGTAAACAAAGTTTTATTGGAACACAGCTATACTTATTTGTTTGCACATTGTCTATGGTTACTTTCACAATGCAACAGCAATGTTGAGTAGTTGTCACAGAGACTATAAAGCTCAGAAAACTGAAAACATTTACTAATCTGGCCCTGTACAGAAAATGTTTGCTGACTGCTGGTCTAGACATGGAAATTGATCCCATATTCTCGGTGCTCTAAGTGGCAAGTATAATTCTTTCTCACACCTGGTCCTACATCTCTGTAAACTTTCATCAAGTTGATGGCAGTGATGACAGTTGAAACCCTACTTCCTCACTTCTAATCAAATCATCTTTCTATCAGATTGCTCTGCCAGTAATTCCACGAGCTTTCAACTATCAGTATTCCAATGGAAGCATTTTCAGGGGATGTACAGAAGTTCTTTTAGTTGTTTGTATTTTTAAAAAAATTGAAAGTTAGTCACTGAATACTCTCCTACTTCTAAAAGTATCCAGTTAATTGAAATAAAACAGACATGTTCTGAATGAATTACTAATGCGTGGTATTCACCGACTATAGAACATAAACTTTCTGGATAATGGCTGAAACCTCCATTTCACCCTAAACTGCTGACACCCAGCATGAGGCTACTGATACTTGAAACATGGTTTCTAATTTTCAAGAGGCTTTATTGGAAAATGATCAAGAGGAGAGAAACTAACATTTGCTGCTTGCTGAATGTATACCTTATATAGACTAGATTCCCTCATTTAATCTTCACATGAGGATATTACCTTCTTTGTAAAAACAAAAAACATTCAACTAGGAGAGGTAAACAAGCATGTTCCAGACGGTAGAGTCTAGATTTGATACTTCTAAGGAAGGAACAATTCCACAACTCCCAAAATGTCCTTGAGTTAAATTAACCAAAATTTTAAAAGGTACTGTACGTTTCATACAGGGTGTCATTCAAAATATCTAACAGATATAATAACCAACACCCACCAAAACAGGATTCCTGCTACGCCAGTAACCACTTCTTTGTTGCTGAATTGTGGGGAATTCTGGGGAAAAGTCTGGGATGGTATTAGAGGCAGTCAGAGAGCTCAGGAAAGCATATCTTTACCAACTAGTATAAAAGTATTTCAATATTTTAACAACTGGTACAATTGTATCAGTGCCAACTTGCTGAAAAATAAATCTGGAAATCTTTAAGACTCCAAATCCACAATTATGCAGAAGCATAACCAAATTAATCACATAAGCCATGTGATTGAGTAGGCTATGTGGGAGCAATATGCCCATTGTAATGATTGGCTGTGACTGTTATAATGTTAATTTAGCTGAACAGAAGATGTAAATCAATGCTTCTCACATTTTTAGCCCATTTTCCCTACAATGTTTTTGCATGCTTCTCTATCACATAAAAATTGTTTGATGAAACATTTCATGCCATTAACTGTGATACCTGGAATTTCAGTGATCTATTTTTTAGCTCATTAGGTAAACACTGACTATAAGACACTGTGGATCATTCAAAGAGCTCATATCAGCACCGCAGAGCTCAGCATGTGGCAAAGGTATAAGGCACACCATAAAAATCATGGATTTTTAATGACATGTTCAGTCCTTCTCCTTAATAAATGATTTAAATAAGAAGAGATTTTAAAAGCACCGCATTATTATAATTTAAAATTATATAAAACATAGAAAAATATTTTTCACTTTAATGATAAATCTGCATGTTAGTTAAGCAGACCATTCTTGGAAAATATTTGAAAATTATGTAGAAAAAAAAAGAAAAAGGAAGAAACTACTTATTTAATAGATAATAAAACACATATTTGAAGCAGTCATGGCACAATTTAATCACAGTTATAAGACTAATATGTATTTGACTAACTTTCAACACTCGTTTTAAAACAGCCCCTTTCACAAATATAGACTCTGCAAACAGACCAAGCATCTCTCATCTCTCTCATAGCACAATTTTCATTGCTCTTTTCATTTATAGTGAAGTGTTTTACTTTATATGTAATCACAAACTGAAATTAGAAAAGTAGAATTGTAATAAAAAGAGGGTAGAGATATGTGTGGGGTGCAGCAATAAGAATATCATATATATATATATATATCTCCTATAGGTACTCTTATATAATTTTGCTTTTCTAAATTAAAAAATATTGATGCACACTGAATAGGTTTCAAAAACAGATCAGAGGCAGTAATTCTCATTTCCCATGACATTAATATAAATGTATTTCATTCCTTCCTCAACGGGCTCTATACGAAGCAGGCTCCTTCCAATATGAAGAAGTAGAAAATATCTACACTGTTTAAAAGACTTCATCTTCCTATCTAAAGGGAAATACATTCTCAAAATGTCGATAATCTTAGTTATTTCACAGATAACTGACATTTTAATACCATGAAATTGTTTTTGGAGTCACAAGACAATAAAATTTAGAATTGACATCTAACTTTGAGGCTACTCACCACTCCTGGCTTACAGTTGTAATAGCAATGCTTGGAAGCGTTGTCAAAGGTAGTGTGGTCGGCCTGGAAATGCCATCTCCCTCAGGAGTCCTTGACTTTTCATTCTGCCTTTGGGACAGTGGTGGTAACTGTAAGTTTCCTGAGCAACATCTTCTCCCTCTCCAGAGGTCGATCCCAAGTGTGTTGCTGGAAGAACTGTAGGATTTACTCAAGCTACATTCAAAATAATCTTTAACGTTCTGGAGGAACCACAGGGGGGGCGGGGAGAAAAAAGAAGAAAAAGAAAATGAAATTCAAATGTTTAAGATAATGAAATGAAATAAGAAACTAAATAAGAAACTAAATGATCAAGCTGTCACTTATGAAGTCCTGATTCATTATCTCCCAAACGTAATCTAACACTGATGTCAAAAGTTTAAGGGAAAATAGGGGGAGGTGCAGATTCTCAGCTTTTAGAATAAATCTATCAGCTGCATATTCTTGGAAATCTTTAGGCATGTAGATAATGTTACCAGTTATAGCATGTGGATTGGAGAGTTCTTTTCTTTCTCTTTTAGTTTTTCTTTTATGCTTTTAATTTACTAAAATGAAATTTGCTAAATTGAAAATACATTTTGGAAACCAATGTTATTCTACAACATGAGAATAAACTATAATAAAGCATAAACTCTCTTATTTGGTGCTTTAAAGTAAAACATATTTTTTCTTAAGACAACAAAATACTGATAATTACAGGTGACTGACTGCTCTGCTCCTATGAAAGGTCTTCTCATGGTTGGTGATTTTCTTTTTGGTCAAATTGCTCAGAAAAAGAGGTATATGCTATCCACTCTTGAACTACCATATTCAAGTACATGCCCTAATGCTGACATAAATCAAATACTTGTAAGAAGACAAAGGCATTGTTCTATTGCCAATCACATGAGTTATTCATTCTTCCCATATCTCTTGGTGACTATGGGGCCTGGTACTGTTGAGAGTGGGAGTGCCAAATGAACCACTGCCTGGTATACCCTTCATACCAGCTCAAAGACAGAAAATGTTATAGCAACACAGTTACCACTAAGAGCAACTTGAAATTTAAAAATTATAATTTTAACTCTCCACAGGGAAGTCCTACCAACAGGCCAAAGTGTCTTACCTGAAAATCACTCTGTGGCCCTAAAGGGAGGTAATTCCTACTAGCCTTTCACATTAGACCTAGGAGAGCCTTAGACTAGACCTCCTAAGGTTTAAAAGGACCAAAGTTCTTTACCTTCTACTCCTCCACCAGACTGACCCTATCCTAGTTCACACAAGAATAATTAACTCAAGTTTGAGGATCTAGCTGGGTTCATTCAACAAATACTTGATGTACATCTATTATGGTTTTGCACTGTACTACTTAAGAAGGATACAGTAGCAAAAAGAGGCATAGTATCTATTCCCAGAGAACTGCATTGTAGTGATTTATATTTATCTGATCCACCAAAACCATATTTTGATGACAAAAATCTCAGCAAGAAAAGGCTTGACAATTTTCAGGATCCCTACTCTCTCTAACTGAAAATGGGATATCAGCGTATTTTTTTTTTTTTTTTGCACTTGACTTATGGTTTTGATATGTCATTTATTTGAAATTCAGCAGAACCACAATTCAGTAACAGGAAGAAGACAAAACTATTTAAGACTTTCCAAAGTTCGAAATATCCTGGAATGCATTCATGCTTTACTATTTAGTAACTAGTTATTATATTAAATCCATTGTAGACCTAGCACTCACTTCATGGTGTGCATGTGTATGTGTGTATGTGTGTGTGTTTAGAAATTAGAGGCCAAAGGAAAAGCCTAGTATATACAAATTTGTTTCTTAAAAGACTTACAAATTATTTGAGGAGAAAGAGTATACAAAATATTTCTGAAAAGATTTAAGAACAAACTAAAAGTCAGAGTGTATAACTGTAAATCAGTCTGATACCAAATATGCATGTAGATAAAGTACTGGTTAACTGGGAAAAAAGTCTTGCCTATAGACATTACCTCTTATGTAGGAAATATTGTACCAAAGAATAGAAATAAAGATATAATTTAGCTAAATCACCAACCACCATAGCCTTCTAATAAAATTATTAGGCATTTTTTCTTTTTAGAAAAAGGACATATTGCCAATGAGTTTTAATTGTGTTAAGAGTTCAATGGGTACTTATTTGGGACTTGTTATTTGAAAAATAACAAAGTCACAACTACCAAAAAATATTTCCCACATTAATATGTTAACAAGCTTGATTTTGCAGATTTGAAGTCATGCTTTGAATTAAAAAGATTTGTTTCAGAAGACTTCAGTTAACATGAAATGCATTCCCACAAAAGAACAAAATGGAATAGCTTTTTATAAATTAAATTAAATACTGAAAACTTCGTATTGTTTTATAAACATTTATTAACCCATGCAGAGTTATTCATAATGACCTCAAACTCTGTAATTCATACCCATAATTTATATACTACTCCCCTAAAATTACTAAAAACCTCAAAGGCAAAATTTAATTCAAATCATTCTCCATTACTGAATTTATGATCTTGAACTTATTTTTCTATTTTAACCAGCATGATTCTGAACAACTCTATACCACTCATCAAATCAAAGATGTTTGAGAAGGAAACATTAACGTGAATTTACCTCTGGAAATCACTACTTTTCAAAGGCATCACACATTCCAATATTGGCCTTTTGCCTGAATAATCCTTAAGGAAACAACCTAGTTTTGCATTAGTCTCATGTTCCTGAATAATTGTTTGTTTAAAAATCGATATTGTTGCTAATGTAATACCAAAAAGTTATCACAAAGGAAAAGCTAGTGTGAAATCCTGCACCTCAGTAGAAGTTTGCAGAGAGGAGGGAAAGAGACACCAAAGGGACTGATCTCTTGTCCTGTCCCCATATCAAAACCAACCAAGTTAGGACCACTGAAACTTGCAGATAAGACATATCGGTGCCTAAGTAGTGACGGTTTTGTTGTTATGTTTTTGTCTAGTTCAGTCGTTTCTGAAATTTCTCTACTTTTTGAATTCTTTCATTAAGCTCATAGTGAGAAAATGGGGTAAGGTATTTTTAAGGACTTCTGTGCTGAGATGCACACCCAATTTGGACCACAGGACGGAATTTTTCAAACCTCACGAAATCAGAAATGGAAATTAGGGAAGCAGCAAATGACACTCAGGGCCCCTGTTAGGCTACATGTTATGATACTCCATGAGACAGTAATAAAAGTAGTTTTGTCCTTGAAAAATGTGGTTTTATTGTAGGCAGTCACCATCAACTGCAAGATTAGTTTGCTGGAGGTAATTCTTATTTCTCTTACTGACTACTTCCCTTCTTTCAAACAATCTCCTAATGTGTGTGATTAGAAGGTCTAAATGATAACTGGGGTATAGACGTGGATATTTGTCTTTTGGTCATAATACTATATACATATTATATGTGCATGTATATTATAATATAAACTATACTATATATACTATATATACTAAACTATAGTATAGTATATTGATATATATAGCATAGCGTGTGTGTATATATATATATTTAGCTATTCTCTCTCTCCCTTTTTCTCTCACTTATACACATATCTCCTAGTTCTTCTCTCCTGATTTCCCCTTTTCCCCTCCCTAAACCTGCGCCTTCCTCTCCTCTAAACTATCTTGTAATCCCTTAGTCAGAATTAATTGCTTGTGTTCAGTAATTGAATAGCACTTAATTTACCCCTCACTTCTGGAACTTAGTTCCAGAATGCAAAGCATGTAATGCATGTTGTTCCTATGACAGGCATTGTATTAAGTCTCCTATTAAAGTTATATATGTGCTGCAAGTATATAAAGGCAGGCGTCAGGGTTCATTCATGTATGTATTCCCACAGGCCCAAACATAGTGTCCTGCATGTAGTAAGGCCTTTCCTGTCTTACTGTTCCCTCTACCAGAAATGCTCTTCCCCCAGACCTGCACAGACTCCCTCTCTCACTGCTCACATGTCACCTCTGCCCACGTGTCATCTCCTCACATTGTTCTTTCATAAAGACCCTATTCTCACCACCCAATTATTCTTTGCACCCCTGACAAACTTCATTTTTCTGTATTGCCCTTAACATATCTGGGGTTATTTTATAATTTATTGATTTATTTCTGTCCCCTCTCCCCGGAATGTAAGTTCCAAGGGGACAAGTACATTGTCCTATTTCTTTCTGAATCTTTACACCCTAGAACAGCATTTAGCAAATAATAAGTGCTGAATTAATATTAGGTGAATGTTTAAATGATTTTAATACCATATTTTACTTAGCTTAGTATATCCAAAATATTATCACTTCAATCTGTAATCAATATCAACAAATTATTAATGAAATTTTTGCAATTTTTTTACTTGCTCTATATAATCAAAATCCAAGGTCTATTTTATGCTTACAGCACATTTCCTTTCAGACTAGTGCTTAATAGTCACATGTGGCTAGTGGCTACCTCATTGGACAGAGTAAGTGTAGGCAATATTTATCCAATCTAGTGGGGTTAATATTCAACAACCTTCCTCCTCTTTTAACGGTGGCAACCATTCCCTTAGTGAGGATCAGGATTGATCCTCTAAAGATGTAATGAGAAACAAAAAATGGTTTGCCCATCTTGTATAGATGAAATGCATTGCTCAGTTTTATTCTTCCTAACACAAAAATCTTGGAGCATACAGCGTACAAATAGTATTAAGGGACAATCCCAGTTGTCTTTTTTTAAGAGAAAAAGAATTCCTAAATTCCAGAAGTTTTCCTTTAGATATCCTGAGCAGAGCATGCAAGTCTGGACATAGCTTTTTGCCAGTGGTGCTGAGAATTCAGACTATAAGTTAAGGGAAATGCCCTTCTGGTCTGGAAGCAGGGAAGAGAGAATAAAAGGAAGGAAATATTGTCACAGGTGATAGAATATAACATGTTAGCTAGGTTCTTGGAGTGTGTTTTGGAGACAAGGGCCTAAATAGCATACCTAAGTCTTCCTCTGCACTGTGGGTCCTGGAAGATCCCACAACCTCCTTGGGGACACAGAAGGAAGCTGAAAGTTAGTCCTAACATACCTGCAAAGGACTTTGCTGCAGCAGGAGGCAAAAGGGCCACAGATTCCTAAGATAACCACCCAGAGTTGGGTTGGACAATGAGCTGAGCTGAATCTTAAATGACCAGAGCCCCACAGAGAGGTCAGGTGAAGAGTCCAGGCAGTGAGGGAAAGATCAAACTCTCAGTGAGCTGAGAAGGTGCACTGCTCACACTGAGAGTGATCCTCACCTGTTATACCTGCCACCACACCTGCGCAGCACCAGATCTAGGCAGAGACTGACAAAGACCTGGGAAAATCATCTATTCTTCAAGTGGACAAGAGTAGAGGCTATTGGAAAAAGACAACAGAGGAAAGGAAAATACCATACACCTATACTGCTGTGCCACCATAAGTTACGTTAATGTTAAGTTTTCCCCTTTGGCCATATGCTACCTAATTAAAAGAAAGTAGTAAGAACTGGGAGAAATCCTAAAAGACTAGGCATTTCCAAAGAAGACACCGTTTTACACTGAATGGCAAGTTTCAAGTCCCTTCCAGGCATTCCCCAGAATCTGTGAAATAGGAGCTTAACAACAAGAGGAACAATTACAGAAATCATGGAAAATTACTTCTTCTTCCTCTTTCCCTCCCTTCTTTCTTTTCACACATCTAATTAGTGGCATATAATTTTTAGCTCAATTACAAACGATAACTGGGTAAGAACTAGAAAATCAAAGACACATTAATGGGGGTCAATTGAAAGCAAAGAGATAATTAGTCTCAACTGACCAAGATCCAAAGCCATAAAGACGGTGAGTTTATAGACTTTTTCAGGTGATTTAGAGCAGGGCTTCTCAAACATATTGTATATACCTAGATACCCTGGGAACTTGTTAAAAATGCAATCTGGTAGTATTCCCCCAATAAAATTTTCGGAAGAAAAAAAAATGCAATCTGATTTGTAGGTCTGAGGCGTGACGTGAGGTTCTGCATTTCCAGTAAACACGCAGGTGGTCCTAATGCTGCTGATTCAACGACCACAACTGAGTAGCAAAGACCTAGAAAATGTGTACATCACAAAGTCCCTCCCACAGGAAGTGACTTTCAAGGGTTAGCTGTACAAGTATGGAAGAAAGTCACCAGAGGATTGATAATGCACAGAGTGTGTAAAGAGGAATTATCCAAGAGTTAGGATGTGGGCATAGACTCGAGACTGGCAGTTTTGTAAATGAAAACCACAAGCTGAAACTCAGCCCATCTCCGAGCTGCAGAGAGGGCATTGTTCTTTCTGTCCACCTTGCAGAATGCTGGGTCCATTCAGGTGCCGGCAATGTCTATGTCATAGGAACACCTAGTATCAGAGTGGTGTGTTAAATACCCTTGTCTGCCCTTTGGATAGAATTATCCAGTGACTGCTTTATTGAACAGGACAAACGTGAGTGGAATATGGCAACTCTGCCTTTTGGAACTTACATCATCAGCCGTCACTGTCATCACACTCCTGCTTTTCTTCATTATAGAGGTGGAAAATATCCCCTCTTAAGATGTCTTTTATTCAAAGCAGCTTTGCTGACAATTTTTAAGACCTACAGGAGAAAAAAACACAAAAAAAGAACAGCTCTACATCCTTAGTTAAATAAAAATATATGGCATGTCCTCTAAACTAACATTTGAAATGTAACAATGTACCTATCAATAAGCAAATATCACAATTCACCAAGCCAATTGCATTTGACATGCTGAGTAAAGAAGTCCACAAAATACAAAAACCCAAGAAGTTGGTGCAAAGCTATTTGAGAGAAGAGAGTAAGAATAGAGGATAACAATTAGGCTCCCAAATAAACAGTGATCATGATCAATATAAAAATAATACGCATTTGTGTAGGACTTCATAGCTCACACAGTACTTTCCCATAAAATACTTCATTTGATCCGAGATTATTTTTATCATTTTTTTTCCTAATAAGAACAGAAGGGCAGAAAAATTATCCGGCCAAGATAACACAGCTAAAACATGACAGATTCAGAATTTAAAGATTATGACCCCTTGATACTGTTAAAAAGAAAAGGAAAAGAAACATATCAATGCAAAAATATATCTATGAGAGAAAAAAAATCTTCATCTCAACTTTTACCACCAGTTTAAACCTCTCACACGTACAAGTACATAAGCAAGTAGGCAAGTATTCATCACAGGGAATTTTAACAATCAGTAGGTAGAAAGAGCTTAAATTTCCTGGTTTAAATCACACAAATCTGGCCATTTTGAGTTAGAGATGCTGCAGTTCATGGCACTTGTTTTGTGCAGGTCCTTGTAAGTCACTTCAGAAATAAGGAGCCTCAATAACATTACCAAAATTTAAGAGTGCACCCTAATTGTGTAAGCTCCAGAGGAAAACTAGTCCCTGGTTTTTGAAGACTCAAGCTGTTAAAACAGGCTCAAACTTAAAGTTGTCATAATATGCTACAGGAGAATATGAAGAATTCTGAGAATTTAACTAGAAAAGATGTACTACAAAAATTGTCAAATCAAAGAAATGTTAATAGTGGTTTCACAAGATCTTAATATCAAAAATGTCCTGCATTATTGCTGAGTTCACGAACTCCTATGTTTCTTCACTCTGTCCATTTAAACTCAATGCATGCCTTGTTTGAAAAGTCTGCTTCTCTAACACGAAGATATATATAGATTAAGAGCATGATGGAATTGTAGCTATGTGACTAGGAATACTAAGTAGTGGCATTGTACCATCACCCAGGAAACCGGGGTTGAATTTCTAACACATAATTTGACTATATTATGCAGGAGTTGGCAGTGAAACTGACAAAGTAGATAAGAGAGTGGGGGGAGGGAGAAACTTTGCCTTTATAAGTGCTCCAGGGAGAGAACCCCACAGGCTTTTCAGGTATTTGATTCAATATACTAAGGAAAAGAATTTCCTCAGCACACTCCAAGGAATGATTACAACTACTATGCTCATCTAACGCTGACCAGACAGCAGTAGGCAGAATTTTACAGCTTTTATTCAAAGGCTGTTTGAAACCTAACCAAAGTAGACAAGTAACAGGTATTTTATCACAGAGTGATAGTCAATTTTGAGTGCCACTATAGGTAGGGTTGAACCTGAAAAAAGTTTATACTCCTAAGTTTTTTAAACAAAAGCAATATTCAAAGTTAAGATTTAAATGCCAGACAGAACTATACATACTCAATGATTGTAACTCCGTAAAAATGTGAACAGAAAAAATATTAAAGACGACATGTGAAATGATAACAATGGAAATCATATAAGGGTTATAGGAAGTTTTCTTTTTATTATTGAGTTGAATCTGTTTAGTGGAAATACTGTAGGACAACATGATATTCAAAAATATAAAAAGGAATTTAATATGCCAAGAGTACAATACATGTAGGAAGATGCCATGATAAGGAAACTTACGACAGGCAGAAAGACAAAATGTGTCAGGGTAACATCAGTAGATCTTTTGGCAAGCAAGAGCATTTTTGTAAGGTCTTATCCATGGAAATAAATTTGTTTTGTGATACTTTGAGTATAAAAGCTTACTGGATAAATTCATGTGCCTTCAACTGGGAACATGTCCTGGGCTAGGAAAAAGTAGGATCGCAAGTTACAAGGCAGTTTTCCAAATGTTCTACAATAAAAATATATTACTTTTATATTCAGGAAAAAAAGCCAACATCTGTTATATAAGACAAGCAAAAAAAAGGCAAGAAAGATTATTTCCTGGATATTCCTCATGTGCCCCTCCAGATCTACTGTCGCCCTTCTCCATCCTGGTCTGTGCCCTAAGAGGCTGGACTCTCTAGCCCTCTGGGTCCTGGGTGTGTTCAACCAATGGAAGCAGTTGCAGGAGATCAAGAGCGCAAGAAGAGAGGTCCCTCTCTGCTGGCCACAGGATAGCAATAGCTAAAGGCTTCTACTCCCCGTCACGGCTCCTACAGGCATCCCTATTTAGGTGTAGAACTGGAGGCAGCTCCCCACCATTGCCAGGCTCCTGGTGCTTCATCACCCTTTTTTGGTTATGCTCAACTCTGCCCATACTTTTTGTAAATAGTACCTCCTGTAAACTCTCTTTCACCCCCTTTGGGAGTGCAATCTATTGTCTGCTAGGAGCCCGAGACAGACTTGCTACCAAAACCTTACAAAGTCAGAGGGCAGTTTTAAAATATCCCCCTTGGTGCCTAGCATAGTGACTAACATAAGCAGGGTCTCAATAAGTAACTACTCAAAGAATGAATGAATGAAATCTAGTTGGGGCTCTAGAATGGCTTTAACACGTCGAGAAAAGAAGGTCAATGAGCAGTATCTCAAGTTGCTTTTGCGAGGCAGAGGTAGTTTATGTCCTCACTCATGGGTGGCAGTGGCAATTCTGCTGAAATACATGAGCCTAGGGATTACACATGCCATATTATTGCTGATTGTTAGTGCCTGTTGCCTTTCATTTAGGCTAATATAGATTGAGCATTTACTTGAGCCAATTTATGTAATCTACATACACGATTTAAATTATCTCATAAAAATAACCAATCAAATGAAGTAGGCACAATTATCATGACAGGTGAGGAAATTAAGTCTTGGAATAGTAATGAAACATGCCCAAAATCATGCACTCCACTGGTTAAGACTATAACATTCTGGTTCTAAAACCAAGTCTCTTAACCTATCACTATACAGCTGATTGGATCTTATTCACATCTTTTCAAAATGGAAGTGAATAAAATGATTTTGATTTCTTTTTTTTCCCCTGTTGTTGTAAAAACTAGTTAAGTTGATCACTTTCCTGGAGTCACGCTTCCTATTAGTATAAGAACAAAAGGTGTAATTTTAAAAGACACTAAATATTTTAAATGCCTCAAATTTAATGCAAATGTTGGAGATTATTTTTCCACTATAAAATTTGCTTCTCAATAAATAGAACACCATATGTCTCATTAAAACAAAGCATTTCTAAGGATTTCTAAGGTAATGAGTAAGTATAATGGCTATAAATTCCATTCCTGACATATTTTTAATAGTTTTCCCTGTGGCTTTTATATTTCATCACTTAGAAGATGCTTTTAAACTTATATTAACCCTTTGCAATGCTCTGTTACATTCAAAGACTACAATATTCCTTATGTAATTTCACATTTTCTTCTTTCCTCCTTTTCCACAGAGAATTGAAGACTAAAATGAGGAAAACCACCCTGACTGCTGTAGCAATAGTGCGAATTTCCCCTTCAACAGGTTACAGTTATCAGTACTAGTGATACCTGGCTGATAAGAATTTCAATGAATAATGGTAATCATTTAAAAATCCTACATCATGGATATAGACCAAACTATGCAGGACCAAACTATGCAGGAAGGAGAAAAATAAAGGAAATATTTTGAGTTTTTAAGCATGCTATTTTTTTTCAGTTTACAATTGTCTTGTATTCTGGAGATGATGTTCAAAAACATTTCATTTTGTTTTTTGTGTAACCGATTTATTGAACATTCTGAACTCAGTAGAGCACAGATATGAACTGGTCTTCATTTTTCTCCAATAACTGCTTTCCATCTGCAATGTCAAATCTATTTATTCCTCCTTAACAACAGTTCGGATTGATTCCATAACTCCAATCTGATATCTGCTTTTTAAATCACATCTTCTTCCCCTTCCCCAGCTCAGGGGCCAGTGTCTGGGACTGGGAGTGGAAAGAAGAAATGGTCTACTATTTTATTCCTCTCCCTTTTGTTTTCGGGTTCCGGCTCTTTCCACATCAAGGCAGAGTAAAAGAATTAATGAAGTGGTAAAAATCCTCTTATTTAACAGAGTATTTAAATGCTGTCCTTTTTTAAGTGCCACTGTTTCTCTGGCAAAATGAGACGGTACATTGATGCTTTCTCCAACTGCCGGCTGTCTACTTAGGGTAAAGTAGGAGCTTTCACACTGGGAAGAAATAACTTTTCTAGTCACCTCAGTTCTACCCCAATTGATACAAATTAAAACTCTTGCTGGTCGAATACCCTTGCCGGATAGTCTACACTCTTGATTGCCGTAATGACATAATGACTCAAGCTACAATGTCCACTTGATCCAGAATAAGCTCAAGCATCCTTGTCCCACTAAGAGGTGAAAGTGTATGCTGCTTTGCTAATGTTTCTTCTCTCCGCCCTGCTGTATCTCTCTGTCCATTTCTCTTTCTCCTTGCTCAAAAAGGCACAAAAGTTTTCTGCATAAGTGATCCATGAAGAAATACGATACTGTGAGTTATTTACCAGTGTCTTTCAGGCCCAAGCCAACCACTCTAAACTCTGCTCTGTGATGCAAACTACATTGCAAACTACATTTAACAGAATCTGTTCCCAGCTGGCTTCCTCTAGGTTCTGACAATGGGAATCACGTGTAGGATACTAGAAGAAGAGACTTAGAGAGAAGGGACTCTCTTTCTCCTCCCAGAAGTATGGGTAACTCGGGAACTCCCTCTTGGCAGACCCAGAACCAGCCATTTGGCACTCCCCTCAGAGTTCTACTGACTAGCTTCAGAGCGACCCCTCGGTAGTTCCAGCTGCTACAGTGGTGACCCCTCCTTTGCACTCCTAGATTCTTATAACATCATCTTTCCCCTTTCTTCCCTCAGGAACGGCAGATTGCTTCTTGCAATTAATTAATGTTTGGGTTACCGTGTTGGCCGCTTTTTACTTCATCATCCAATACCCTTTAATCAGTTTCTTGTGTTAAATCCCTTTTGTTTTCCTGATTGGAATCTAAGGGATACAGAAGCTAATCTGCCCTTTGTTGAAGGCACCTCCCCCCACCAGAAGTGCTTCTTCATTTTCAGTAGGCTAATAACCCCCTTCTCCAACACCTCTCTGCATTCCCTCCTCCCCTCACCCGGAGTCTATGTACATGAGAGTTGAGAGATTGCCAGGGTGATGACTGGTATCAGGACCCATCTGGCTACCTCTGTCTTCCTCACAGGGAGGTGCCTGACCATATTTGCATATGGCTTTCCTTAGAGAATGTGGGATACCTTGATGGCTTTTAGTCTACTGCTCTGGGTTACAGTTGCCCTTTCTAGCTTAACAAGAAAAGTCCTGCTCTTCATATTTTCAGATGCAAATATGTCCGTTTATGAAATGATGGAAATGTAATGAGGCACAGGCATGTCTTTCTTTTGGTTCTTAATGGGCTTTACTGAGAAAACTAAAAATTGGCAATTTTACGACAGTCCCCTAATCCTTTGAAAATGTTACTAATCTTTAAAGTATAAATGTCTAAGAACCCCTACCCTAGACCAGCATTAAAATGTAGTTCAAGAAAAGGAGGGTTTTCTGGTTTGAGCTAGCATCTAATATAGTATGAATGGGAGGAAGAAAGGCTGGACAGAGAGGAGCCTGAATTGCTATCTCCACTCCCAGCCCCCACATCCGCCCAGCTATGGCTATCCTCTTAGCCGCAGGCCTTCGGTTTCCTCAATTGTCAAATAAAGGGGTTGGATTGTAATAATCCATAAACTTTATGGAACTAATGAAATTTAAGAAAACTAGCAAAAATAAACACAAACTATAAAAATCAACTCTCAAGACTCAGCAAATGGATAAACATGTCTTGAATGTGGTACATAATGTATTGAACTCCTCCTTTGAGTTTGCATCTACTGGTCTCATCGCAGAAATTCAGGACTACTGTACTCAATTACTGTTGCTTTCTGATCCGCATATGAGAGGCATAAACAGGAGAGACAAATGTGCTTCCTGCTGAAAATTGTTGAAGTGGGGTGGTGCAAATAATGGAGAACAAACAAATTTAAAGAAAAACTTTATATGTAATAAGGAAAGTCATTTTCTGCATAAAACTGTTCAATATTTAGATGTAAACATCTCATGGAAAGAAAAAAATCATTCGATTAAGTAATAAGTATCAAGAACTTTTGAGATAAAAAATTTTAAAGTTTTAGAACTAATATGAACTTAAACCATTAGCTTAGTCTGAGAGAGTGATAAGTAACAAAGAGACAAAGGTATTCATTTAATAGTCATCAGATGGCAAAGTAGCTAGGCTAAAGGTTGCGTTGAGTAAAATATGCCTCTTAAACAACCACCTAACATCAATTTCTACTGTAAAATGTGTTCTTTATACATTACTAATAGGGTAAAAATTTTAAATCAGTACACATGTTCACAAAAAAGAAAAAATTATTAGTATGCAATTTGTTTGGATGAATGCTAATTTCCAACAATAACACAACAGAGAGACAAGTGACAAGTGACAAATGAATCCTATATTTCTCCACTTATAAATAATGCTTTAATGGATTTTTTAGTGAATTTCAATGTAGTAAACACTGTCTAAGAAGGAAAGTTTTAAAGATTTTCCTATTCTAAAAAAAGTAACTGGTACCACTAATCAATGTTTTATAGTTTAAAATACCATAATGTGGCATGTAAATTGTTTTGTTTTTGAGAAGCCATTTTTGGTTCCCTTTTAAATGAAGGGAAAGGAACAAAGAATTCCTATATTGAAATCAATTAATAATTTGATATTACAATCTCTCTCAGCATATGAACATTTTCATCTCTGAGTTATCACTGTACCAAGGTGAAGATGTGATTAGGGGAGGTTTAGGAAAGATTAGGGAATTTTTACTAACTCCTAAAATGAACCACAGAAGATCTACAAACAGATGTAAAGGGCACAGATGGTTGAAACATACTCCATTTACTTAATAAGTATTTGCTGTGTTCTTGCTCATGCTCAAATTCCGATCTTCTAACGCCACCCTCAGTGCTATTTAGTAACTTTTATAAACCTATTACAGACCCTCTAGGATCCCAGTTAATATTACCAACTTTCAGTGAGAGTATAAAAGATTAAATTGCACCTGTGATCCAAAATCCCCAGTTCTATTCATCATGAATATTGACCATTTCTTTTCATTTGTGTTGTTTCTCTGTAACAACAAAAACAACGAAAGATTCAGAGCCTGCCATGTGGCAGGGCCTTGCTGGATGCTGTGGTTAACACAAAGATGGATATGATACAGTCATTGACCATAAAATGCCCCTGTCTAGACTTAGGACAGGAGAACCAATGATTATTCACTCTACGATACTGATCGCGTCCTTGCCCTGTGTCAGGCTCATGGTGCAATGCGAGAAGTTCTGTGACAGGAATAGGCCATGGGTTCATTAGGTGAACAAATGGGTGAAGGCCACTTCTGTGGGCAAAAAATTATAAAAGGAAGCTTCATTGAGGAGGCTACAGTGCTTTCACACATACTGTAACTAAGGAACAAAAAAGGAAGCTCTTCTACTCATCCTCTCTCTATTCCTCACAGCGATCTTTTAAAAATGCAAAGTTCCCTATATTACTCCCCCGCTTTACATTCTTCATGGCTTCCTGTTATTTTTAGGACAATGTAAAACCCTCAATATGATGATTAATCATTCAAGTCCCTACAGGTCTGGTCCCTGCTTGCATTTCCAGCCTCAGCTTTCTATTTTGGCTTCCACTTGCTTCTCCACCTTTATCCCACATCACTCACCCCTTTGAGTCATTTGTCTTTAGTGAAACTGAATTTAGCGTTTATCCAACATGCCTTTCTTGTCTCAGAACTCTCCCTACACTTTTAACACATCCTCAAGTTTGCCTGGCTAACTCCTTCTTCAGCTTTCAGCTTTAATGTCGTTTCTTCAGAAAAGCCTTTACAGACTTCCTCTGTGTCACAAGGTCTTATCACATTATTTTTCTTATTCACAGTAGTTCTCACGATTATGTATTTATTTGTATGAATGAATAGTTTTATGCCTCCAAGAAGCTCATAGTGAATCCTGTTAATTACTGTATCCCTTGTGCTAAGCAATAAACATTTGCCGAAAAAATGTTTGAATGAATAATCTAGATAGGTTCTATGCCTCTTCCTAGATGCCCTGAAAGTGTGATGATCCAAAGGCAGTAGATGGAATGGAGAAGGACATAGAATCAGAATGCCTGGTAAACTATAAATATCAGCTCACAGAAAATAAATATTGACAGGATACATATTCTTACTCTTGTGATAGAGATACCAATAGTTTTGTGGCAGGCACTATTCTGTAGTTCCTATAAATGTATCATCTCATGTAATTCTCACAACTATTTTTATCTCCATTTTATATGGGAAAATTCTGAGGCATAGAAATGGTAAATGACTCATCCAAGCTCACTTGTCTAGGAAAGGGCAGAGACAAGATTCACACCCAGGCACTGTGCCTGCCAAGCCCATAACATCAACCATTACCCTCTGCTGCCACTTGGAAGCAGCAAACAAGCATTATTTATCAGAGAACAAGGAGCAAATGAGGATGGGTCAGGGCCAGGATACAGGGGATAACTGCATAGTATTTCAGAACAAGAAAGGAACCAGATTTTTTCTTAATGATAACACGAAAAAGACAGATGACACTGCAGTTTGCAGAACATATGGAGCCTATGAACAGCTACTTTTTTGTGTAATATCATAGAAACTTACGTTAAATTGGAAAACTTAGATTATGTGTATAAAACTGTATATCCAAAACATAACTTGAAAAGCATAATAATTTGCCTCTACTTTATCTTATGCTTGAACAAGAATTCATACTTTTTTCCTCTAAATTGAGTCTTTAATTCAATATCTTAAATGATTTTAACATAGATGACTCTTGACATTCATTCTCAAGTGCTATGTCCCTAGACTTTTTTAAATTGTCCACCAGTACAATACTATTCAAACATATTTCACTGTATATTTGTGAGATAAACAGGACTTGGACTTTGGTCCAAGTCTTCTTTTTAGTCTCAAAGACTCCAGACACTCATGATCAATTAAAAATTTTTTCCTGTGTTGGGAAGAAGACCGAAAAACAAAATGCAATAGTTCTTTGTTGTTTTAAGCAAGCAAGCACATAAAATTTCTGTGTGTTCTTTTCTCAGAAATATAAATACTATATCATTATAGACTTCCTAAGAGGAAGATCACAAAAATGTGAGGAATCTTCCCGGGACCTAAAATGAATTAATGGCATGATAATTACTGGTTTAACTGAGTTAATTGAATATAAACTCTGCCAATTATTACTTAGAAGCAGACACTCAATTCTGGGCCAATCAGTCTGTTCCAGCCCTACCAAAAGGTCAGAGGATCCAGATCTATGTGGATATATAAATAACAAAAGCAGTCTTTAAAGCAGAAGGCTGAAACTAATACGGTAATACCAGAATGCCATGTAGTATTGTTTCGATAGAACATAGGAAAACATATTTGATTATCTTTAAATATCTTCATATTTATAAACTATAATTGTTATTTTTAAAGATGGAGAATTAGGCTTTGCCCTAAAAATGGACTCACCCATGAATCTGCCAAGCACCTAATAAATTTGATATGTAGGAAATGAGAGAACAGAAGGAGCAAGTATTAAAGGACAAAGAGGCTTATCAGCCACAGCATCTCAATTTTTACCTACTTTACATTCTAGAGTTCTGTGTAAGATTTTATTTGACAAGATGTTCTGCCGCTCAAAAAGAAAAGCTTGAAAACCACTCCGGTATTGCTTATTATATCCACCTCCACAAAATGTCTCAGAACAGTGGTTTTCAAACTTTACTTAGTCAAGTACTATCTTTGTAACTTTTGCCACATACGATTCCTTCATTTTGCAGGTAAAATATAGAGCTCTATAACAGGTGGAGGCCAAGATGGCAGACTAGAAGCAGCCCACACATGCTGCTCTCTAGGAAAGGATCAAAAACTGCAAGGAGATGCTAAGCTACAGATAGACCTTCTTGGAGAGAGCACTGTAAATCATCAGAGGACCAACAGGAGAGACTCAGAGTGAAGGAGACAGGCGTAGGGAGTCTTGCCAAGATGGGAAGGTCCCGGGGGAGACCCCTACACGTGGGGAAGGGATAAAGGAGAGAACCCCAGGGCCCAATGCTCCCCATGCAGATGCTGCAACTCGAGCTGTGGTGGGTCTCCCACCACCACCACGGTCCTCTGTATTGATCAGTAAACTGCTTGGAGACTATACAGTAAAGTTGCATCAAAGACCAGACTCAGCAGGGTCCCAGGTCTCAGTTCCCCAGTTGCCTGCAGTGACTCTAGTCTGAGCTCTCAGGTCCAGAGCACCTGGTCTACACAGGGATCAACTTTGCTGCAGCTGCTCCAACATCATCCCTTCCCAGGATAGGGAGGGAACAGAGAGAACAGACACACTCACATGCCCATGATTGGGAGTTGGGCGGCACCTTCACTAGGAAACTGCAACAGAGCTCAAGAGGTCCTGCAGTAGCACCTTCAGCAGGACCAGTGTTGGGAGAGAGCCCTAGCCATTGAACAGCCCAGCCACAGCAGCTCTGCAACTGAACAGCCAAACAAGCCCCCTGGCCCCGTGCACTACTGTGCCCAGGCCCACACAAATACCAACCTGGATACCAACCAACAGGCCACACAGCCACAGTCCCATGGGCACTAACCAGCAAGCCACACCCCCCATCCTGCAAGCCATGCCCCTGAGACCCACAACAGCCATCATTTCACACATCCAACCTCATGCACCACATGGTAAGTCATACCCCTTGGTTCTTTGTGCTGACCTGCAGGCCACACCCCTGTGGCCCTAAGCCCTGACCAATAGAACAAGCCCCCCACCCAGCATGCTGGCTAGAGGGCCATGCCCCCATGACAATGCATGACACCAATCCTGTGGTCCAGCTGTCCTCATGGCCACAAGTCACCCTGTCTACATACTGCCATTACACCTAGACTTGGATGGAGTGAATGCCCACAGGCCTGACATCTGTTGCCACTGCCTAGATAGCCTCACCAAGCAGTCACTGCCACCAGCACAAGGAGACCTAGGAAGCTCAGTATCCCACACCACCTGCCTCTGTGGAAAGGGACTCACCTAGCCTCCTTCCTGAGCTTCCAACAGCAGCCTAGAGACCAACCCAACACTCCACATGAAGATCCCCTAGCACCGGCCCAGGCACCTGTCCAGGCACTGCCCAAGGTCCTGTGATGTACCTAGGCATCCAACAAGTTCCCACGCCTAGCCTTGCCACTGTCCCCAGTCCCATGATGTACACAGGCACTTGACAAGATCTCATGACCCAGTCCACGGCTGGCTGCAGTCCCATAATGCATACAGCTGCCCACTAAGGTCTTACAACCCTCTCAGGCATTGGCCAAGGTCACACCACCTGCTTCCATGGAGAGGGACTTACATAGACCCCTGCCCAAGCTTCCAACAGCAAACTTGGGACCAATCTGCCAATCCTAAAGAATATCCCCCAGCACTGGCGTGGACTGTGACAACCACAGGTAATTGAGATGATGCAGGAGAACAGCTGTGTTACAGGCTTCCAGTGCATCTGACCCTCTCCTGCTAGGTCACTCCTCCAGAGTATGATAAAAAAAAAAAGCATTATTTAGGGACCTCTCCTCATTCTCACTATGTAGGAGAGTTCCCAGAAAAAAAGAAAAAGTGCTCTGGGAACCTATCAATCCGGAGCTGAGAGAAGAGGATTCAGAAGAGAAGAAACCAGCAAAAAAATTGTGGCAACATGACAAAAAACAAGCTACTACAACACCCCCAAAGGATTACAGTAGATCCAAAGCTATGGGCCCCAGCCAAAAGGAAATAGTCAAAATGTAAGAAATGCAATTCAGAATATGGATGGCAAGCAAGATGAATGGAATGAAGATTAAGTTGAAAACCAACACAAAGAAGCCAAAAAAAAAAAAAATGTTTCAGGGCGTGAATGAAAAAAAATTAAAAATTTGTTAGAAAGTTAGACAACATATGAAAGGATGTAACAGACACTTAAAGAAATGAAAAAGTGTTTTAGGGAATTAGAAAATACATCAAAATGCTTCAAAAACAGGCTAGACCTAGCAGAAGAAAGAATCTCAGAGTTTGAAGACAAGGCTTTTGAACTAACTCAGTCTGTCAAAGATGGAGAAAACAAGAATAAAGAAGAATGAAAACTCACTCAGACAAATATGGGACTATGTGAAACAAGCCAATGTATAAATTATAGGTATCCTGGAGGGAGAAGAAGGAAAAGCAAAAGGCATGGAAAACATATTTGAGGTAATTATTGAGGAGAACTTCCCTGGTATTGCCAGAGATTTAGATATCCAGATACAAGCTGGTCATCGAACACTGAGAACATTCATAGCAAATAAGACATCTCCAAGACACATACTCATCAACCTGGCCAAAGTCAAAATGAAGGGGAAAATTCCATAAGCTGCAAGATGAACGCAACAAGTAACCTATAAAAGAAAACCCATCAGGCTAACAATAGACTTCTCAGCAGAGATCTTACAAGCTAGAAGGGATTGAAGCCCCATATTTAATCTTCTTAAACAGAACAACTGCCAGCCTAGAATTCTGTATCCTGCAAAACTAAGTTTCATATATGAAAAAGAAATAAAGACTTTGCCAGACAAGCAAACACTGAGGGAATTTGTCAGGACCAGACCTGCCCTGCAGGAAATACTCAAAACTGCATTATACAAGGATCAGCACAACCGATACCCACCAGTGTAAAACTGCCCAAAAGCTAAAGCTCAGGCTCATACAAAACAAGAGCAAAAGAGGTTTCGACAAAGCAATAAGGTATTACCCAACATGATGAACACCATTCTGCATATCAATTCCATCAATCAATGTGAACAGTCTAAATACCCCACTCAAGAGACATAGGCTGACTGAATGGATAAAAAAAGACTCCACCAAGAGACTCCTGGAATTGATAAATGAATTCAGCAAGGTCTCAGGTTACAAAATCAATCTACATAAATCAATAGCATTCCTATACACAAATAACAGTCAAGCTGAAAGTCAAATCAAAGACCCAATACCATTCACAATAGTTACAAAGAAAATAAAATACCTAGGAATATACTTAAACAAGGAGGTGAAAGATTTTTACAATGAAGATTATGAAATACTGAGGAAAGAAATCACAGATGACACAAACAAATGAAAAAATATGTTGTGCTCAAGAATAGGCAGAATCAACGTTGTTACAATGTCCAAACTACCCAAAGTGATTTACAGATTCAATGCAATCCTATCAAAATACCAATGTCATATTTCCCATATGTGGAAAAAATAATCCTATGCTTCATTTGGAACCAGAAAAGAGCCTGAATAGCCACAGCAATCTTAAGCAAAAAGAGCAAACCTGGAGGCATCACATTACCAGACTTCAAACTATATTACAAGGCTATAGTAACCAAAATAGCATGATATTGGCACAAAAAATAAGGACATTGACCAATGACCAACAAGATAGAGAACCCAGATATAAAACTATCCACATACAGCCAACTGATCTTTGACAAAGCAGACAATACACTAGAGAAAATAAGCCCTGGTCAATAAATGATGCTGGGAAAATTGGATATCAACATGCAGAAGACTGAAACAGGATCCATGTCTTTCACCACTCACATAAGTTAATTCAAGATGGATAAAAGACGTAAATAAATGTATGGAATGAAATCATAAAAATTCTAGAAGAAAATGTTGGAAAAACTCTTCTAGATATCAGCCTAGGCATAGAATTTATGACTAAGACCCAAATAGCAAGTACAGCAACAACAAAAATAAAGAAATGGGACTTGATTAAATTAAAAAACTTCTGCAGAGCTAAGGAAATGATTTGCAGAGCAAATAGACAACCTACAGAATGGGAGAAAATATTTACAAGCTATATATCAGATAAAGGGCTAACAACCAGAATCTACAAAGAACTCAAGCAAATCAGCAAGGAAAAAACAAACAGCCCCATTAAAAAGTGGGCAAAAGATATAAACAGAAACTTTCAAAGAGAGACAAATGGAAAATAAACATGAAAAAAATGCTCAACATCACTAATCATCCAGGAAATGCAAATTAAAACCACAATGAGATATCACCTTACCCCTGTTAGAATGGCCATGATTAGAAAGTCAAAAAAACAATAGATGCTTGTGTGGATGCAGAGAGAATGGAATGCTTATACACTGTTGGCAGGACTGCAAATTAGTACAACCTCTATGGAAAACAGTATGGAGATTCCTCAAAGAAAGAAATGTAGACTTACCATTTGATCCAGCAATACCACTGCTGGGTAACTATCCAGAGAAAATGAAGTTATTTTATAAAAGACACCTGCACTCAAATGTTTATCTCTGCATAATTCACAATTGCAAAAATGTGGAATCAACCTAAAAGTGCCCATCAATTCATGAATGGTTAAAGAAAATGTGGTATATACATATCGTGGAGTACTGCTCTGCCATGAAAAGAAATTAGAATAATGTCTTTTGCAGCAACTTGGATGGAACTGGACATAATTATTCTAAATCAAGTATCCTAAGAATGGAAAAACAAACACCATATGTTCTCTCTAATAAGTAGGAGCGAAATGATGGGTACACACAGGCACAAAGTGATATAAAGGACATGAGAAATCAAGAAAGGAGGAGGGGGGTGTTGAATAAAAACTTGCCTATTGGTACAAACATTATTGTGGTGATGGGAACACCAAAAGCCCTGACTTAAACATTATACAAGGTATCCATGTAACAAAAACTCTTATATCCACTAATTAACCCCCTTTTGTTTTGAAATTAATAAAACTAAATAAATAAATGTTGGCTTGTCATTCAGTCAGTGGCATAACTAGAAATAAAACTTCAGTAATTTGGCTTTTGGTCCACAGTTTGTTCCACTACAGTGCCTGCATCAGTTGCCTCTAAATTAAAGGGCTGTTTTTGGTTTATTTTGGTTTCTCAAAGACTTACTGAGACATTATGGAACATTCTTACATCAAAACAAAATTAATTCAGCACCAATAAATTTATCTATGGATTCTTATACTCCTTTGCTAAGGCATTAATTTATTGATTAATCTATCCAAAAACCATTTATCGAGCACTACTGAGGGTCACGTACTCTACAGACATTGTGGATACATAGATAAAAAGGCATGATTTCTGTCCTCAAGGATTGTAGAGTCTAAGAGCATTACAGTAGGAGCGAACAACTGATACAACTATTTATACTACAGAGGTACTTTACAAGGTGCAGGAATAGCACAGAGGAAGGCTATGTAAGTCTGCGTATGAGAGACAGGTAAAGTTTCACAGAGAAGGTAAATGGGAATTGTGTTCTCTCAAGGTAAGTGGGATTTTATCAGGAACATAAAGAAGTAGTTAATTCATAAGCAAAGCAAGACTTCTCGTTGATCCTTAGCTACCAACATGAGCTTAATTGGTGTCGATAGAAACTTTAATGAGTCATTCGATCTTTCCGACCTCGCATTTCTATGGGTGAAAAACAATTATTTGTTGTATATACTCCTGATATGGCTACAATAATACATGACAAATATAGGAAGGTGTTAAAACAGTACGTGTTTTCAGGAAGATGGAAGTAGTCATATTTCTGATATTAGCAATAGACATTTGTAGATTCTTTAATATAAACTATATTCAGTGCAAGCCAATACTGTGTACAGGAAAGCTCTCTGAAACTGGATTCAGAAAACTCTGGTTTGAGATTCCAATTCTGTCACATATTAACTGTGGTACATCCAACAATTTATTTGAAACATCCAAAACTATGCTGTTCATTATGAAAAATTATGAAAAATCCCCACTACTGGGGACTTACTCAAAGGGAAAAAAAAGTCATTTTATCAAAAAGACACTTGCACTCAAATGTTCATTGCAGCACAATTCACAACTGCAAAGATGTGGAATCAACCCAGTGTCCATCAATTCATGAATGGTGGTACATGTACAAATAAATAAAATGTGGTATATGTATACCATGGAGTACTACTCAGCCATTAAAAAAAATGAATTAATACCTTTTGTTACAATCTGAATGGAACTGGGGAACATTGTCCTAAGTGAAGTATTGCAAGAATGGAAAACCAAACACCACATGTACTCTCCATTAAATTGGAATTAACTGAACATTATTCAGTGCACAGACAGAAGTGAAACTCAATGGAAATCAAGCAGGTGGGAGGAGGGAAGCGGGGATGGATGAAATCATACCTAACGGTACAATGTACCTATCTGGGTGATGGGCACACTTATAACTTTGTCTCAAGCAGTGCAAAAGCAATTCATGTAACCAAAACATTTGTACCCCTGTAATATTCTGAAATTTTAAAAAATAAAATAAACTCAAAGATTTAAACACAAAAAAAGCACAAAAGAAATAAAATGACCTTATATAACTCTGCTTTAGAGCTATTTATGCCGGAATTTTCTTATTATAAGAGAATGTAACAACTCTTTTACAAGGGAGAGACAGTCTCCAGGGATCTGGACAGAGGGTCAAGATGAATCTGACAAAGTAAACATTACAATCATCACAAAAGGACAAATCATAAGATAAGGAAATAATATAATATCTGAAATGGCATTGATTCCAAGTTTTTTAGACTATAGTCTATTCATGGGTGATTACAGAAAAGGACAAATACTGGCAAATTATTATTATGAATGTAATCTAGAATACTCTCTCCTAGTATTTAATGTATAAGAAGAAATACTTACTTTTTTTTATTGTAAAGATAAATAACAGTATCTCAGTCACAAAATGTTTTGGGCCTTAACTCTTTTCAGATTGTCATTAGAAACGGGTCATTGTCCTAGGAACAGGAAATTCATATTAAAGAGTTTAATATTTGTTCTACTGGATGTATTACAGAAATTATATATATAAATATAAAATGGGAAGGTAGATCAATTTTTTTTAAAAAAAATCAATAGATTGCAAATATAGAATGCAAAGGTTACACAAAGTCTTTCTTTCACGTCTTAGGGAATTATAGATATTTTGAAGTAGCATTATTATTTTCCTTTTTATTTTTTCCTAGAGGATAAAAAACCATTGCCATTGTCATTTCTGAAGCACGTTAAATCTAATACTTTGTTAAGTAATAGTGAATAGAGGGAAAACTGCCTCCATACTCGGCAAATTATATCTGTAAATTCTCTTGTTTCATTATCATCTGGTCATAATTGTTAATGCCTGATAGGAAATAAAGCAATAATCTACCAAAGAGCTCATAGTCTAAGACACTGCAGTACTGAATGGGCAGTGATAAGTGTTATGCATTATGCAGAAAACAATGCATGGAGAGGACCAATCAGCACCAAATAGAAGGTCAAATAGATTTACACCGGAGCATAGTTCTGAAGGATGAGTGCACTTCACCAGAGGAAAACAGTTGGAAGAATAATCCAGTTGGAAGAAGTACCACAGAGACATTCAACATGATGGTTATGTTTGGAGAGTTACGTGTAGTTTGTATGGCTCTCTCAAACAGCATCTACAGGAAGGAGAGCAGTGGGGAACACAACTGGAAAGACACGTAATAGACAGAACACATTGGTATTTTAATGTGTTGCCAAATGGTATGGAATTCATTCTGTATATACGGGAGGAAGGAGATGTTTTTGAAGAATCGTAAGCAGGGGAACAAATTGTTCAGCTCTGCAATCAAGAAAATGTATTGCAGTGACAATAAGAAAGAGAACTGAAGGGAGTAGAATCTTGAATGAAGGATAATGAGAAGATTACAAGGATTTATCAAAAAGATAGGAAGAAATTAGGGAGATGACAGTGACAGAGGCAAAAATGTAACAAGCTTTAAGAAGGAAGCACAATAGACACTGTGTGGTGGCACAGACAGGCCAAACAAGATAAGGACTGAGAACTGATCATTAAACAGAAATAATCAGGTAGTCATTAGCTGCCTTTGAAAAGAAAAGTCTTAGAAAATGATAGGGGCAGAAGTTTGATTTGAGGGTGCTACAGGATGAAATTAGCATCTTTAAAGGCCCTGAAAAGATTAGTGTTCATTCCCATGTGGGATTAAAATCATAAACAGTATTGCAGAGTTGATTTAAGTTAGCTGAGAAGAAATAAAGTGTAAAATAAGTCACTCATGCACCCAACCCTAAAACAAAAGGAGAATTTCTTTTATTTCTAAAACAAAGTCCTGACCCCATTCTCATAAAACCTTCTAGCAAATAATGACCAAGAAGAACTCACTTTACTCGCAAATGAGACAGAAAAGGAAAGAACATAAAATATATGCAAAGAAATTTTTTGAAAATAAGGGAATCAGAGATAAATAAATGGAAGGTAAAGAATACCACATGAAAAATACTATTGTGAGACTAGATAAAAATGTTAATAAAGCATACTGGCATTAAATTGTATGTGTAGATGTGTGTGAGAGAGTGGGCGTGTGTGTGTGTGGAGAGAAAAAGAGAAAGATTGATCACTTTCAAAAAATAAGATCACATAGAAGAAACACAATAATTTAGAGAACAGTGCTTAATACATGGTTATTACTATGATTTGAATGCTTTTCCCCTCCAAAATTCATTTCAAAATTTAATTGCCAGTGTAATGGGATTGGGAAGTGAGTCCTTTAAAAGGTGATTAGCCCATGAGTGTGGGTTAATGCCTTTTAAGAAGGGTTTTGGGAGTGGACTCTCTCTCTTTGCTCTTCTACTTTTCTGCCATGTCTGCCCCACTCCCAGAGGATGTAGCATCCCAGGCACCATTTTGGAAGCAGAAACTGGCCCCTCAGCAGATACCAAACCTGCTGGCACCATCATCGTGGACTTCCCAGTCTCCAGAACTGTAAAAAAATAATTTTCTGCTCTTTATTACCTAGTAGCAGACACTCAATAATTACCTGTCAAATAAATGACTATTGTAAAACAACAAAAGAAGACAGACTATGAATTAGCAGAGCACAGCAAAAAAGTGGACATACATAGTAAAATCAGCATAAAAATATAGGCCAATTTAAAAGCAGCAAAAGAGAGAATTAGCAGTGCTGGAAAAGTACAGACATACAATGCAAGCAAAGAAAATTGGAGATGCGGAAAATGAACAGATTTTTAAAGGATTAAACAATGGATAAGGAAAATAGGAAACACATAATCAGGATCTCTGAAAAAAGAACAAATGCAACAGTGGAAAAGGTAATAATATAAGCCAGGTAAATATTTAAAATTATAATTTAAGATAATTTTCTAGATATAAAATAACATTTTTAAAAAAAGAGTGAAATAGTATGGTCCAGGAAAATGTGGCCCAGAATCATCAGATCTTAGTAAAATTAAGGGGTTCAGAAAAGTAAAGACAATCCTTTCAGATTCTAGTAAGGAAACTGGATCACTAATAAAATTTTTGAAAAGAAGAATTTCTATCACTATACAGGTTTCTGAACTTCGTATGTATGTAGTCATACACCATGTACTCTTTTGTGACTAGTTTCTTTTGCTCAGCTTAATGTCACTGAGCTCCACCTGTATTGCTATATCTATCAGTAATTCATTCTTTTGTATATTGCAAAGAATGATTCCATCTTATGAATTATATCACAATTTGTTTATCTTTTTTCCTACTGATAGACAATTGAATTGTTACCATTTGGGGGTATTACGAATGTAACTGCCAAAAATGGTTTGTACAAGTTTTTATGTTTTCATATATGTTTTTATTTCTCCTAAGAATCACCTAGGAGTAAAATTTCTGAATATCATGAGGTTATGTTTAAGTTTAAAAGAACCTGCCAAGTGTTTTTCCAAAGTAAACTAATGTTTTGTATCGCAGCCAGCAATGTATAAGAATTCCGGTGGTTGCAAAGTCTTACCAGCATTTGCACTGACATTTTTTTTTAACTTTACACATTTTACCACGTATCAGTGGTATCAAATTGTGTTTTTCACTTGTATTTCCTTGGTAATTAGCAATGTTGAGAACATTTCATGTCCCTTTTGTATATCACCTTTTATGAAGTGTCTGGTCAAGTACATGAGCCATTTTCAAATGAGTTGTTTATATTTTCATTACTAATTTTGTAGGAGTTCCTCATATATTTATATAAGTCCTTTGCCATGTATATTTCATGCAATTTGTGACTTGCCTGTTTAGTGTTTTAAACCTGCTTTTAGTGCAAAGTTTTTAACATTGGTAAAGTCAAATCATAATTTTTTTTCTTTTTACAAGAAATATAGCATACTGTGTACTCTAAGATTTTTACCTACCCAGAGGGCACAAAAATCTTTTCCTATTTGTTCTTCTAGAAGTTTTATAATTGTATCCTCTATGTTAAATACTATGGCCCATATGGAGTTAATGTTTGTGTGTGGTGGGAGACAGAATCAATGTTCAAATAGATTCCATGTTTATTCAGTTGTTCAAGTGTCGTTTTTAAATTCAGCATACCTGGAGTAAAAATAGCATATTAAAATTCACCCACTTTAAGTTGAGTAACATACATGGTTCTGTAACAGCACCACAATTAATATATAGAATTTTCCATCACTCCAAAGAGTCCCCTGTTTCCTGTTTGTGATAAATCCCATCCCCGTATCCTTACAGAGTTGCAATGAACATTAAAGTACAATACAATATTTGTAAGGATGTATGTTTTCATTTCTCTTGGGTAAATATCCAGGGCTGGAATTTCAGAGTCACTTAGCAAGTGTATGTTTAACATTCAAAGAACCCACCAAGTTGTGTATCAAAATGGCTGAACTATTTTGCATTCACAGCAGCAGTGCATAAGAGTTCCAGATGCCCTGCACTCTTGTCAAAACTTGGGATTATCAGATTTTTGCTTTGATTTGTTTTTTTATTGTAGCCATTCTAGTGGGAGTGTAGTAGTATCTTATTATGGTTTTGATTTACATTTCACTAAGAACTAATAATGTTGAGCATCTTTTCATGTGTTTCTTTTCCATTCATATATCTTCTTTTGTGAATTATATGCAAATTTTTTGCCCATAATTTTATCTGGTTGTTTTTCTCCTTACTGAAATAACATTTCTATATTTTGAAAACAAATTCTTTACAAGCTATATGTTTTATAAATATTTCCTCCAAGTCTGAGGCATGTAGTTTTATTTTCTTAATAGTGTCTTTTAAATAACAAAAGTTTTTAAGTTTGATGATTTCAAATTTATTTATTTATTTTATCTTTCATGTTTTTTGATGTTCTAAGAAATCTTTGATTAACTCATGGTCATGTAGATTATTTTCCTTCCAGAAATGTATATATTCAAGTTCTACATGTATATCTATGTTCACTTTGAGTTAATTTTCATATAAGGTGTGAGTTATGATCCACGTTATTTTTTTCCATATATATGTCAAAACATCCAGCACTGATTGTTAAAAATACTATCTTTTTCCTCATTGAATTACTTAGGCACTATAGTTAAAAAATACTTGATCATATACACATGAGATTATTTCTGAATTCTCTAATTGTTTCATTGATTTAGCATCTTTCCCTATGCCAATACAACATTATCTTGCAACCAGTTAGTGTAAATCCTCCAACTCTATTTTAATTATTAAAAATTGTTTAGCTATGAAAATACTTTTGCATTTCAATACAAATTTAGAAAATATCTCTTTAATTTTTACCAAAAATAATCCTATTATGGTTTTATTTTTATGTACAGTTTGAGTGGAAGACAGCCATGAGCCCCTAAAAGGTCCAAAGACTATTAGGCGAGAAAATAATATAGAAAAAACACTCCTTCCAAAGAATGATTCCTATACACCTCTTTCCAAAACCACCATCAATCAATTCATCTTTTCTTCCTTTAGAGGGTACAATAAACCTTCATTACATTGCATTTGATGTTTGAACTATATTTATTTATGTTCGTGTTATTATTTATTACCTATATACTTATTTTTAATTGATATTTTTCAATTTATGGAAATCATGAAAATTTATGGAAGTACTGTCTGAGGGGTGAATTTGAGCTAGTGAAATAGTGATAGAAAAATGTAGTTGTTTTCCTCATGAAACATACACCTATTGAAAAAAGAGAGAAGGGAGTAATACCCAAAGAAGAAAAGGAACAGAAGGTGAACAAAAGGTTTTTGTTGTTGTTTTGGGTAGAGAGGACTGAATAAGTCTATTTGTTAAGAGGAAAGAGCTGATATACAGGGAGAGGCTGAAGGATAATTGATGGAGTAGAAGGGACAGATTCATAGCACAGGTAGACAATTAGCCTTAGAAAGAAGCAGGGATTGGGATTCGGATTGGCATGGGTGCAGATGCAGACACATTTTTTAAGTGGAGAGAGAGTATATATCTAATACAATTTTATTTTATAAAAATAGTGCTCAGATATTAGGGTGCTGGAGACATTATGACTTTCAGGACTTAATAGTGGTGCAAATGGCATAAACAGGGTTTTGGGCATGTTTTGTTTGATGATTTCCTTGAATAGTAAAATAAGATCCTGATCTATTTAAAAAGATCACTCAACTCAAAATAATGACTCATTTATGGTAGCCCCTGTCAAAATTCTTAAGTCATGTGTTCTTAAATTTCATCCTATCAATATTATGAGTCCCTATAGTTTGTAGAAACTCAGAAACAGAAACCATTAGTGCCAGTCTGGTTTTGTCACTGTGTCCTTAAGCAAGTTCAATAATTCTGCCGGCCTCAGTTTTCTCACTACTAACTAAAGGGATTATGAAGACAGTATTATTTCCTTCCAGCTCTAGAATCTATCATCTATATAAGTCAAAGAGACAAGATTTGGGAAATTACTGTTATAAGAGTTTCTCTTTTATCAAGGCACAAGTAGATGAATTGAAATTAAAAAACAAGAAACCTACAGATGAGATTAACAGAGCTTTACTTGAGAAAGGGACTAGTATAAAGGAGATTATCAGATCACAGGGGCCTGACATCATAGATAATCTCAGGCAGTATCCAATTTCATTAATGAATCCTAGAACAACTGTTTGACCTCTAAAAGACACTAATTTCATTTTCCACAATGAGAAGTAAAAATAATATGTTCTCTTTAATATTAATCATGCAATCCATCACAACAATTGACATAGATGCCAACTACCATCAGTACATTGCATCCTGGAAATTCTGCCATGACTTTCATTAAATAAAAAAGCATTTCAGTCTTAAATCCACTAAAGCACTGAAATATTGAACAAATAAAATAACTAAGATAAGTTACATTGGTGTAAATCTATTCAATATTTCTTATGTAACTCAGACTTCTTTTTATTCAATCCCCAATGTGATAGTGCTATAGACTTTTGTTATTGAAATAAGAAAAGCGTGTTTTGTAGCAATGAACTTGACCACATACAATAGGCTAGTTTCATTACTAGAACAGACACACACGAGGAAATACTAAGAAATTATAAAATATAATTATACTATAACTTTATAAGGACTATAATAAGTACTAGTGGAACTACCAAGGAAAGAAAAGTGACTAACTGTTAAGATAATATATATTTCCATCATCTGATAATTGTTTACTTTAATTCAACAAGTATTAATTATGTAAAACATATAAAGATTAAATATCTGTCCTTAGATAATCTAAATCATCTTGAGCACTGGTATAAATGTACGCTCAAAACCTGAATCTGGAATGAACTAATTAATTAAAAATAAAAGGTATAGGTTCTAGTCTCCAGGAGCCTTTAGCAATACATCAAAGGTAAGAAAATTATGAACACATCCTCCACAAATGGCAAGTGATAGCAATCAGTGTTTACCGATACCTAACTGCATGCTAGACACTATTCAAAGTAATTTTTCTCCTTCAATTTTCACATTTACATCAGGCAGTATTATAATCATCCCCATTTTACATATGAAAAACTGAAGCTTAGCACAGGTGGGTGACACATCCAAAGTCACAGAACTAATAAGAAAGGCTGAAACACAAACACAAGCATCTGACCCGAGGGCCCATGCTCCTAACAACCATATTAGCTGCTCCATCTCAGTCCCTTTGTTGTTAATTCTGCAGTTGTGCATGTGTGTGCTCAAATCGAAGATGCAGAACTGCAGTCTTCACCTGAAAAACAGATGTAAATATCCCGTACTGTGTCTCCTCTCCGTGTTCACATATTCTTCTTTCTTCTCCTGAGGAGAGCTCCTCTAGGTATCCAAATTCTTTATTATCAGCTTAAATTCCATCTCTTTCATGGGTCTCTCTCCCTTCTCTCTTTCTCTCTCTCTCTCTCTCTCTCTCTCTCTCTCTCTCTCTCTCTCTCTCTCTCTCTTTCTCTCTCAACTTTGATTACAGCTGACTTCAATTATTCTTTAATCGGTCAATATGTTTACTTCATGTCCAAAGCTAGAGTGAAAGTATTAATACATTGAGACTGAACTTGTATATATCAATCTGTCACAATGTTTAGTTTGTTAATTCATTAACTTAGTTTGGGTACTCAAGTTAACCACAATCAGAAAAGCACAAATGAGACTAAGTACATCTGTATCTGCTATAATGTCTAGTTTACCACTGATTAAATTCCATAGTTCTCTAGTTTCCAGGGTAAGAATGGTTTAGATTTTAACTGTATTAAAAAAAAAAAAAAAACATGAAACTTGATGTACTAAAACACTCACACATACCGTTACATGTACATAAAAATGGTATTTCCATAAAAATGAAAACCAATGTATGGCAAATTAATTATCTTTAAATATTTTTATGTAGAAGAAACTATCAGATTTTTTAAAATAAACAAAGATGACACTGGATTTTGCCAAACAGGAAAAAACAAATTCATCAAGCTTTAAATTAAAAAATTCCTCCACTAATTATAAGATTTGCAATTCCAGCAATTCTAAATTCTTCGTCTTCTCAACGGTACAAATGAATTTTTTTAAACTTATGATTTAGTTGTTTACGTTTTTAAAAGTTTAACTTTAAAATTGTTGCACTTACCAAATTAATAGCCATACAACCTTGATATGATTTAGTTTGGGTGTATGTTTAACTTTCAGTAGGATTGTGAAGCCAGTGGACACTTTGCAATAAGAGTGTATACTACATTTGTTTATACCAATACTGATGCATTCTATAGCAACAAAATTGTAACTTTTCCGTTTGGATGTCTACTGAACACAATGATGCCAAATCAAAGGAAGCTTCTGTGCGAAGGCACAATGTAACCCATTATGCCAGTGTATCTATTCTGGGGTGCCCCACTGAGGCAGGAACCACACAGTATGCCAGTGTACTTAGGAAGGTTGCCCCTTTATCACCTGGCCAACTCTCTATCAGCTGCTGAGTTATCTGGCACCCTGTAAAGGGACAAATATTTTCAGCAGCAGCATGTGCTTTCCTTGACTTCAATTTCAAGCACTCTTCATATTTCAAGCATTTTATTTTTCAAAAGAGTTTACAATTTCATTTTGTTTTATATTTTTAGCAATTAGCTTTGAATTACTTATGGTGTAAATGTTGAAGTGGACAAGCAGGGACCTCAATAATCGAGTTTGCATAACGTTTTACAGTTTGCAAAGCACTTTCACATAGGAGTCTCATCTAATTCTCTAAATCTCTGATGCATATAATTATTAGTCCCATTTTAAAGGTGAGCAAATGAAGCTCAGAAAGGACAAATGGTTTGCTCAAAGTGAGATAAGTAATAATGTGTGACGTAGCAAAAACTCAAATTGACTCATTAATTCCAAGTTCACTGTTCTTTTCACTCTTATGGCCTAAATTGAAATGAATTCATTTGTGTCTTAAAGGCATAGGCATATCGATCTTCAACATTCCCTATTTTTTATATATTTTTTATTTCAGCATATTACAGGGGTACAAATGTTTAGGGTACCTATATTGCCTTTGCCCTACCCATGTCAGAGCTTCAAGCATGTCCATCTCCCAAACGGTGTGCACTGCACCCATTAGGTGTGAATATACCCATCCCCTTCTCCCCCTTCCCACCTGCCCAACACCGATGAATGTTATTGCTATATGTGCACATACGGGTTGATCAGTTAATACCAATTTGATGGTGAATACATGTGGTGCTTGTTTTTCCATTCTTGTGATACTTGACTTAGTAGAATAGGCTCCAGCTCTATCCAGGATAATAGATGAGGTGCTAGATCACCATTGTTTTTTGTTGTTGAATAATAAAAAAAAATTAATAAAATATACCACATTTTATTAATCCACTAATGTATTGATGGGCCCTTGGGTTGTTTCCACATCTTTGCAATTATGAATTGTGCTTCTGTAAACGTTCTAGTGCATAAAAAGACATAAGAAACATATCTTTTTCATTGAATGTCTTTTTTCCTTTGGGTAGATGCCCAGTAATGGAATTGCTGTATCAAATGGTAGTTCTAGTTGTAGCTCTTTGAGGCATCTCCATATTACTTTCCACAGAGGTTATACTAGTTT